>JAODUE010026119.1:0-22589 GCA_027564755.1 Amblyopsis hoosieri
GATTGCTGATCGGGAACAGCTGGTGCAGCTAGGATCTGGGGAAGAGAGAGCGAGAGAGAGAGAGAGAGAGAGAGAGAGAGAGAGAGAGAGAGAGAGAGATCAGGCGAGCGAGAGAGAGAGCAAGAGCGAGAGAGAGAGTAAGAGTAAGAGAGAGAGCAAGAGAGCTAGACGGGGGTACTGACAGGGTGGGTGTATTGGTACCCCCTAATGTGTCTTTTGAGATTGTACAGTATGTATTATGACTTTGTGTTTGCTTATTATAAATAACCCAGTACCTGCTCTCTGTCTTTGTATCAGCCATGGGTGAGCTCCTGTGATGTTCTGGTGGTCCCGGTGGGCCAGACCTTTATGTCCAGAGCCATCAACATTGTCCAGAAGCTGTGGGCTGCCGGCGTGTCCGCAGATATCACCTATGGCTTCTCTCAGGTGGGTTAACAACAATTGTCCCGCCACTTATCTGAATCCCAGCGCCAATGACATGAATCAAGGGCCAGGTAGACACCAGTATTAATCACACTGTAGCTTGTATGTACAGTATCTACATGCATTTCCCATTTCTGAATTTCAAAGCATTTTTAAATATAACAGACGATCGTAAAGCGGTCGCAGAGCGGAGAGAATTTATTTGTGAGTCGGGGGGAGCAGAGAAGTTAAGATGGGCCCAATGAACACGTGCAAACATGTGCTTTACCCATTAACCGGCCTCCTGCCAAAAACACACTTTGTAAAACAATTCTGATTAGTAGATCACACACAGCCACACACTGCAACTCACAAATCTATGGTCTGTTCTATAGTGTTTGGATTCTAAAATGTTGAAAGTGTGTATAAAATTGAGCAATATACAGCTATCCTACAGGGGGCAGTGTTTTTTTACAACCCTTTCCTGTCTATTTGAAGAAAACTAATACTAACCAATACTAACAATGTCTATCTGGATAGAATTGGACATAGTTAATAACTTAAGAATATGTCTCATTTCGTTGGAGGCTTAATAGACAAATTGGAGTGATACAGTAGGCATAAATCATCTTGTAGACATGTTTGCAGTAAAGCATAATTTTATACTTAGGGAAAACCACAGGGTGATTGAAAAATAGCTCCAGACCGGAGGATATTCCCAGTGATGTGGTACAATGTCTCTGTTTATGAGCCCATAATGCCACGGCTCTGTCACATTCTTCACGTTTATGTGACGAGAGTCATCGGTGCGTCTGTGCCCCGCGTCCCCTCTACCCCCCCCCCCCCCCCTCCTCCCGCTATCTGACACAGCGTACATGTTCTGCTGTGTCAGTTATAACCAATTTCTTAACGTGTTCACTCGTATCTTTTTCATACTCTGTGGTTTATCTTTCCACTCCTCCACATCCACGTTCTCTTGTATACAGCGGGTCATAGGAGACCTTAGTGTAGAGTTAGCATCGGTTGGGATGGTGGACATCCAATAGACACGTCAACATGTCAGAGGCCTTGGTGGACAGCTTCCCTCCTCCCCGCTAGTTGTTAACAGCAATCACACGTCGGCCATTTGACAGACTAGTTCCGTTTTGTCCTCTGGAGATGGTTCTACTCCTTTAGACGCGATTGGCCAAAGATGACAGAAGCCCGTCCATATGTAGTCGGAGAGGAGAGGCATATGGCTCAAAGCTGTCCAGTTGGGGGTCGTCTCTTGCATTTCATCGCACTTTTCCCCCTAAAAGAGAAACCTGTAAGAAAATAAGAAAGTGGTTTGAAGGATGGAGATGTGACATGCACCCTTGCACACCTGCACACACACACACACACAGTACACACATGTACATTTAGAACAGTGCTGGGTTTGTTCTTTAACACCGTTCGCTTGTGACTGTGTGACTGAGAAGCCAGATGAAAATGCTTGGCGGTGTCTGATGAGAATAAATCATAGCTGAGACACACACACACACACAGCTATACATTTACATGGGTGAGTGCACTGCCTGGGCATAGTTCCATGTACCGAGGAACTGCCACCTTCGTTCCAAGCAAAACTGTCCCCCTCACACTGCCACCGAAGACAAATATTTGCCAGGCGGCGTGCCCAGCGTTCCTAGCGCACGTTTTAATTTGTGTCTGAGTGCTATCTGAGACATGCCTGTAGCGACCAACCCTCGCTATCTCAACCAACACATCAGCCACAGTGTGGAAACAGGCGATTCTCTCTGCTTTTATTATGAAATTCCTGCTGCGATGTCGAGCGTGACTCGTGGTTATTTTGCGAGTGACTGGAGAATGAAAACTGCCGGGTGAAACGTGTCTTAGTTCGACAGGCTTTCAGCACACCATTAAATCAGACTGTTTTCCAGTGGTAGACCATACAAAGGGGCAGATGGCCCTCAGACCTGCTCACTAAACACCTCACACTCAGCCCCTCTGATCCCACCAACGTAGTCCGGCATGCGCTTATCATTAAGCTAATGCACTAGAACCGCAGCATTGAAAGGTTCACCTGTGTCATATGTTGTATTAACATTCTGTGACTATGGCTAATAATTATGAATCATGCTGAAATCTGACGCCTTTCAGCAACGGAAAGTGAGTTCAGTTCGGCTGTACAAAAAAGTCAAGACCCGTGATTCGCTGGTGAAAGTGCCACCAGGAGTAACTGTCTTTTGTCATTGCTGTGTTCTCAGTCTCAGGAGACCTTACTAGAGCTCGAGAGACAGATGGGGATCACCTGCATGGTCATGGTTTCAGAGAAGGATGTAAATTATATCAAGGTACACTACCCTTAGAGTACAACAGAGATTCTCATGTTCAGCATACACTTGTATACACTTATACATATATGCGCACTATATAGATTTGTATTTTGTATTATACAGGTATATTATGCATGTTCTGTGAGTTATTAGAGTGTATCTCTTTCCTTTATTTGCTTATTTTATTATTTTTAGAAGGAAAATAACAAAGGTGGAATGTGAAAGAATAAGGAAAAGTAATTTTTTGTCTTCAGGTCAAATCATTTGAGAAGGACAGACAGTCTGAGAAAAGGATTCTTGAGAGTGACCTGCTAGACCACGCTTTACAAAAATGTCGGACCAGATTATTTGATGAGAGGAACATCAGGTAAAAGGATATTTGCATTTTACAGTACTATACTTAATGGTATGATGCTTAGTAACTATACTAGCCATGATGACAAATGGCACTATTATAACAAAATGTGTTGATTGGTGACTGTCACTTTAAATATAAGATAAATTATGTAAATTATGATAAAAATCTTTTCTTCCCGCCAGAGAAGTCCCTGAGGGCATCTCTCTTCAGAACACCAAAGGATCAGTGTCAAACACCTCAGGTACTGTATTTTGGTAATAGTTGCATACATTTCATGAACCTAATAAATCTTTACTCTGTCCAGCCTGCATGCTTGAAGCTTAAAAATTCTCAAAGTAAAGCTTTAAACAAATTGGATTGGATTTATGCTTTGGGCAAATTTTGTAATTGCAGCAGGAGAACACAGCATTGAAAAGTGTGAAAATATGAGTAATATCTGATTTATCCCATATTCACATTCAAGATATACCCAAGGCTGCTATCCAGAGCAGGTTACAATGAGCTCATCATTAGATGCTCAAGTGTTAGATTTCACACTGCCTCTGGCACGCTCCCATAATTCAACACACTGTATTTATTATTCAGAATAAATGGTGAACAAAGGGCAGCTTTCATAACTGGTTCTGACTGGGAGGTTAGGGAGGTGGATTCCCTGCTGAACACAGCACAGGTAAGTTGAAACCGAGCAAGAAAGACCCTTATTTAGGCAAAGTGAACTGGGTGGGTCCAGTCTACTCGAGATACTCCACCCTCCCACACCCTCCCGAACACCCACATGAAACACCACCACCAATACCTGACCCGAAATCTTTCACATACTCACATAAATACATTAACTGTTTATGACCTGGTTCTGCAATCTTAGAATGTGTATCACTCCCCATGAGGTGGGCTTTCTAACCCTGAAATTCCACGGGGCACGTGTGCGCAGCGTTCCGGCTCCGACGCGGGTTTGTTCCATCCTCTCGAAGCGTCAACTTCCACCGGGAGCATTTCAAAAGCGTAGCGCTGCGAGGCAGTTATATTTGCGAGATCAATAAAAAGCACTTTTCCTGTCCGACATTGACTTACTTTCACTCACTTCCACTCCCAAAAACTATTGCAATTATATCCACACCATGGACCTTTCTGGAATTGTTCTTATAAAACGGATTTGTGGTGTCATAAAACTCTTGTGTTTTTTAAAAGTGTAAAATGAACCTATCGTCCCAGATGTAGTCATGTGGAATATGATCGAGAGTCTGCACACTTTGTTTTTTTGCACACGATTTCATTTGTATTTTGTATTTAAGCAGCGCATGTTGGCTGCGGCATCCGTCAAAAATAGACACGGCGCCTATCTTTAGCGAAGCAGAGCGGAGAGACGCTTTTGGGACGCTTCCAACACACGCGTCGCATGTGGTGGAAGTGAAAGCATTGACTAGAGTGGCCGCGATCAGCTCCGGAGGCCGTGTCGGAGCTGCAACGCGTCGCACACGATCCGCACATACGCCCAGTGGAATTCCGGGGTAACTCGTGTGTGATTGATTGATTGCTTTGGTCACTCCTACACAGACACACAGAGACTGAGAACAAAATCAACTGAGAAGGCTAAAGCAGTAGCCATTAGGAGGTGTTGTGCTACGGCGCGCCAACAGAGAAGACAACACACAAAATTAGTTGCCTATGTAGCCATGTAGGCTAGCCAGCCCAGAATTTATTATTTTTTAAATGTAACTCTGGAAGCAGAGAAGCAGAAGAAGAACTACTACGGGAGCTGGGAAATACAAAACCACATTTTCCAAGAGAAATGTCAGGAGCGTCGACGCTAAGGAACAGAACAGTCTACGCGCTCCTAACTGACGCCGGTGTGGGAGTACATAGAAAGATAGCCGGTGTGCTTTGGGCTTAAATCCTCCCAGTGACCCAGCTACCCGCTCATTCGTGCCAGATGCTGGCACCTGTGTGTTGCTTCTCTCTTGCTCATTGGCTCGTTGTGTGTTGTAGGTTCCTCGGAGCAGCACGGGAGCAGCGGCACAATGAGCATGAATGTGAACGTCGTCAGCATGGACAAGGTTTCTGGCAGCGCTAGACGCCGCTACGAAACCCAGGTTGGTTGGTTTCTGCGGTGTATGCGCCCGCACGCACGTATGCGCTCGACCGTTAAGGTCGACAGTCGACCTTCTCCCTCTCTTTGCCATACATGACACTGGCCACTAATACAAGGTGGCTGTAACGCCATGCCAGGCCAGGGGAGAATGACCGCATGCGAGGATGAATCTAGTTTCCTTTGCCTTTACACATTGTAATCATGGAAGAAATGGCCCTCTTCTCCTCCCTCCTTCCCTCCTGTTTGCCTCTCTCTCTCTCTCTCTCTCTCTCTCACTCACTCTCTCTCTCTCTCACTCTCTCTCTGTTTCCCAGATACAAACCAGATTGCAGAATCTCAATTTGCCGAACAAGAGCAACGACATCGAAGTCCTGGCCGTAAGTCGTGTGTTTAAGTCTCCCTGCCTGCATCTCTCCTTATATGTCGGAATGGAGCAGAGCACTAGTGATTTTCCCATGACGAAGATGCGGCGCTATTCGCCAAGCGCTTTGCTGTTTAAAGAGAAGTTCTGTGCTTGACGGCCTCTGGCGAGAGTGCTGTGGAAGTGGGATTATTAGCAATTTTCCACTGTTCCAGTGGGCCAAATGGCCTCAGCACAGTGCTCAAATGAGAAATACAGCATGTCGCTTTCCTCTTCCTTTGTTGTGTTGCTGGAGCAGGGCTGATTCATTGTCATGCCTGTTGCGCTTAAGGAAAATGGTCGCTAAAGATACGACTAGTAACTGCCTCCTAAGGAAGTGCAAGGAATAATGTGTCATGCACAGTGTGGTGGGAGATACAGTTCCATTGTGTTTTGTGTTTATTCTAACATTTCTCCTCCTCCATTGTTTTGCACACAGGTGGATCTACAGAAGGAAACACTCATCAACTTTCTGTCGCTGGAGGTGGGTTTATCATGTAAACAACCGAGTCAATAAATGGTGTGCCAATGTTTGGTGGGAGGCGGAGGTGGAAGGAAGGTCCTGTACAGGACGAGGGAATCCCGGCTCCTTCCTTACAGTTTGTTCCAGATGAGGAAGTCAGGGAACACCCCTGTTATGTTCCACTGCAAGACCAAACACTGACCTCAACGTACCGGCGTCATATACTGTACAATATATATGTATGTGTGCGTGTGTGTACATATGCACGTACATACAGTTAACAAAATGCTCTCCGAAAAGGTGTTGGTACTCGCATTCCTAACTGCTTACCAGACCTCCAACCACAAAAGCCCTGGTTTCCATCAGCGGGAGTTATAAAAAGGGGAATGGCAATTCTATGGCGTTAAGAAACATAAAGAAAAATGCTCTTAACACCACTGTTATATAAGCAAAAGCCCCCCGTCATTGAGTGAATGGGCCCACCTATCCAGTCAGCTGCTTCCAAAACCCAATATGTTTAAGAAAACACCTCCAGTATATAAAACGCATGACAATACACAGT
Organism: Amblyopsis hoosieri; assembly: GCA_027564755.1. Classification (NCBI taxonomy): domain Eukaryota; kingdom Metazoa; phylum Chordata; class Actinopteri; order Percopsiformes; family Amblyopsidae; genus Amblyopsis; species Amblyopsis hoosieri. The sequence goes on from JAODUE010026119.1 coordinate 6,593, forward strand.
GGTATAGCCAGGCAGACAGGAAAAGTCTGCTTCAGATGTAGCTAATTACCCCAAGCCACACTAGGCAAAGGGACACCCTTTAATGCTCGCCACGCATGTACAGAAATATACTATATATATATACTATGTTGCTTTAAAAACCCACAGATCGATATTGCTATACCGGCTCTACAGGCTGGCATGGCTGAGGTATTGTGTTCGTCTGAAGTAAGGGTTTGCCGGCCTCTCTGGTGAATGTCTCTCTTGTGGCAGCTCATCCCTTGGTCTTTGCTCTCTTGTTCTAATGGAGGGGCGGGTGTCTTTTTCCTCCCTCCCACAGTTCGACGGAGAAGAGCAGTTCAACGCCAGTGTCAAGCATCTGCTGTCCCGACTGCCGAAGCAGCGCTACCTCAAGTGCATCTGTGAAGAGATCCACCGCTTCAAAATGGTTAAAAAGTGTGTGGCTGTTCAGAACACATGTATTAACCAACAATGACCCATAAGCCTAGTCTTATGCTTTGATTTGTTTCTCCAATTACTAACAACCATGAATCGTGAGGACAACATCAGAGCACATTAAATGTCTCATATAATGAGGCAGACATCCTGTTACGGGCTGACGCCACTGCAAAGCCCTGACCGAGCCCTCACCTCCCCAGGTGTAAGCATGACCTGTCATTTCTTCAAAAGGAGCCGTTAGTGGGATAACTACCGGCTATAGAACGTTAAAGCCTCAGCTGATCCCATTTCCTGAAGTGAAATCTGTGCAAGGATTTACCTTGTTGACTCTTCTGAAGTCTGGCTCCTAACCACCCAGTTGATTGACACGTAGTATGCAGTTGGTGCTGTTATGGTTCGGCCTTTTGCTGTGGTTGTGGATAAAGCGGTTCATATTCCCAGTCTCCAAGGCAGTGGTGTCTAACTAAGCCCAGGCTATTGCCTCTCTGTATGGGGCTTTCAGTGTTGTGATGCCGGTGAATGGACATAGTACGAAACCGTGTGTGGGCTTCCATGGATCTCTCGCTCTCTTTCTCTATGAATGGGACAGCAACAAAAATAAAAGTCATTTGTTCCAGTTTCCCAGTCGCCTCACACAGACCAGTTGGTTTTAATTTGTGTGTTGTGCCTGGTATTGTGGGGGAAGGTAACTTCTGATAAATACATGGGTGTCACATGGACTTACACTGCACTTGTCTGGTTGCTTTTAAATCAAGTTCCGGGCACTGCCAGTCTGGTCAGATGAGTGGGGCACAGTCAACTTGTTACCTATGACCATAAATGTCTGATTCGTCTGTCTGCTAGGTTTCCACTGCTATGTTTTAACATTTGATGCAACACAATAAATGAACTACCTTCTTTTAGGGGTCTTGGGTTTGCGCAATACATGTGACTGATATATGACTATATAAATATATGACTGACAGCCGTATGGTGTGTTCTTCCAGGGTGCCGGTTGTGGTGTTGTACAGCTACAAGGACGACTACTACAAGATCCTCCTCTAGTGTCTGAGACAATCCATAGGCCCTGAGAGAGAGCCCAGGATCAACAGCACCTCAGCCAATCATGTCAAGTGAAAGTATTTTGAAATCTGCTGCATACTTTTTACTATTGGAAAATGAAAGGGACCCAAAGACTAAGGATATTTTTTAATATGTGAATGGTACCTACCATGCAAGACATTTATCACAAACCCCTCCCCAGTATGTTTCTTGCATTAGTATTGAGCACATAGTACACAACAAGTATTCTGTACTGCCTTAAAAAAACTACTGTATTCATATGTGAAAGGGCTTTCTATTCAAGACAAGGTAGGTAATATATCTGTTTCTAAATAAATCACTATTTTTCCTCATGGAGCATTAATGGTGTGTTTTAATTTTATACAGTATGCATGTAACACAATGAGCAAGTGCAGTTATTAACAACATTGCCCTTCAGACACTAATTATTAGCTACAGTGTAATGATGTCACTGTTAATGGTCATAAGTAACCCCTATATGATCATAAAAGGGACCCCAGTTATTGCTCTTTTTATGCTGATTCTGCAGAAAGATTGGTATCAAAGGTGTAGATTAAGGTAAATACCCCCACATTAAATGGAACCTCCCTTTTGTTCAGACTGCAATATTTAATGGAATCCTAACCTACTGAAGCCATCAGTATAGCTTCCTCACCTGGATCCTGTGAGTCAGCTGTAAGGGCAAGTCAAAACAGCCTGGCATCTAACAGCAATGTCTTTTCTGGTGGGTTTTATGAACCCAGTGTATGCATGACATGTATGTCAGTCACCCTTTATACCCACTACAGTACCACACATCACATCTGCCCACACAGCTGAGATAAGGGAACAACTAGCAAGCAGCAACTAGATCACATTTGGGCAAATTTGGGAGACAATTGATCTCCATTAAGAGTAAATGCAGGACCGGTTGCAGATGGTCTGAATCTGCAATTGGAGTTAAACTGCTAACAGACACCATCTTCGATGATATCACAGCACTTGTACACATACTTCACCGAACCACATATAGACAGGATAAAAATGATTTGGTCCTCTTTATCAACCATTTTATTTTTCAAAATAAGTGTAAATGTTCATCTAGGAAACATATGTACATGGTTTACATCAATGCAATAAATAAAGCTTGTACAGAATAGAACAGAAATGGTAAATGGTTTAAAATAACTACAATGTACAGCAGCTTTGGCTACCAACATTCATTTTCCCAAAAAAAAAAACACTTTTAAACTATAGTTTAGGATTAATAAATAAAACTATGTGAAAAAATAAATAAGATACTTTTCTGTCCTACTAATTTAAACTAACTTTATCTCTTTACACATAAAAGAACAAAGAACTGCTTAGGCTTTTACAAAGTAATCTCATCATTTTAAAGCACATGGTCATGATTCAAACACAAATCTACAAATCTACTACTTTCAAAACAACTTCAATAGAAATTGGTCTCCAACCAATTTTGGCATCAGAATGGTCTTTGTTTTGAGAAACTGAGAATGGATTCCAAATCCCCCGATCTAAAATATTTTCAAAGAACTTCTACTTTTTTTTTCCAGATCTTGTCTTTCCCTAGGTCATTCAGATTGGTGCAACACCTAAAGAGTGCTGCATGTTTGCCTGAGTGGTTTAACATCTCCATGTACCAAATATTACATACTGTATTGTAAGTATTATGTGTGTATATGTGATGATACGCACAGAACTACAAAAAACTACAAGTGGATGTAATGCCACATACCTCTATTCAGGATGTGCTGGAAGTTTTTGATTGCATAAACTATGCTCATACGCTGTGTGTACAATAGACGGAGTGTTTGAAGTCTATTGTCTTTGCTGTCTGTATTTCTAATGCTAAAACCTGGCAGTGGTCATTGGACATGGATATTTCATTAGGTCTTGTATGTAAAGCAATGTCACCAGAAAAAGCAAATCAGAATATGTACTGATCCTCCCTTTCCACAAATAAGTAAAAACTGGATTTATCACCAACCAGTGGCTTTGAAATGGTGTTCAGGCCTTCATATTGCAACAAAGCTCAACATGGACAAAGGAGCGGTACTGTACATTAAAACAAAATACTTCTTAAGTAAATTTGCATAGGCATAGTTGTAGTACAGCACCCTGTTTCGGTAGAACTGCAGGCACCTTGATTCAGCGCCAAGCACACCATTGACAGGAAACCTAGGTGGGAACAATGCTACCTGTCACGCATAAGTTAATAACCACGGCAACCCTACCTCACACTCCCGTGTAGGACAGCAACATGATGAGGCAAACAATAATCCCATATTGCTGTAGGACTAAAGATACAGTAGTCTCTGCTTAGTGTTATGATGTTCTCAGGGACATAGGCAAACAAGGCTGTTTAATTGTCCCAGACCAGATACTCCTACATGAAGCATTTTGTGTAGTGTTATACTTAGGGTTCTGACTCACGGGGGGAGGGGGATCAATCCCATGACAATCTCACTAAGAATCCTGAACTGAGTTTCTAAAAACACACTGGCCCCTAAGAAAAGTGATGTCTCTAAAGCTCTGTTTTGTATAGTGTACCATTTACACTTATTAGCAAGCTCCACTAACTTCATCTTCTAATTGCCATAAATTACTAGTAGGAAAAAAAAGGTGAAATAACTTTCATTGACAACCATAGTCAGAACACATGCGATCTGTTCATCTGGGTAATGAGTTAATATATTATATATTTTTTCTAAACTGTATTGATATTGGCAAGCATGTTGGATATTAAATGAAAAAAACATAGCAAAAAAGAAATACTGTACATTACGGCTATAAAACTTACAAAAAAGATGATTACCAACCAATGCCCTCATTCTGTGGGAACAGCTGTAAATGGAGTTAAGAAGCAAGGCTTGGTATCAAAGGAATTCCTCACAGGTCTAGATGAACTGTCTGGCACCATTTTGTCTTTGATGCAGGCTATAAAATAACATTCCCACTGGATGAATATCACTCCACTTCATGTCTACAATTTCGAGATGAAGTATGACGGATAGGTTGGTTCCATCTGGAAGAGCCAAGGTCAGATGAGGTTGGGTGAAGGGATGAAGGCTTCTGGCTACTGTATGTTAAGTGTGTACTGTGGAGGCAAACTTCGATATTTCATATTTCATCTCTTAGTACTGTGGTTTTGGTGTTATGTGATCTTAATGGAATGACTGGGGTCATGTGAAGGTGAAAACCAGTCTAGTCACTGGGAAGAGGGTCCTTCCTCCACTAAATGGGGGAATGTTTAGTCTGGCGTCTTCAGAATGTTTCAACCTGGCCACCATGGAGACACTCATAATACAACCGAGAGGCGGCCAAGAATAACACTACAACTAGTAAAAATACTTTAGAAATATACAAAAACAAAAGGCTAAGATGAAAACCACATGATCGAAAGCAAGGGTTTGGGTCTGCAGGTCCTTAAAGCCTACTGTCTTCTGGTGATAAATGCTAGTTTGGCTATAGTGTGCTCTGTCCAGTCCAATTTTATCCAGCTGCAAAATCTATTTAACCCCACTCCCTTCATAACAACTGGACCCACAAAGCACGGCATTCTAAGCAACCCTAATTTAAAATTCAAACCCCCGACCTAAAGCTTTTAATATTCTCCTTTATATCAGATAAATTCCAGATTCCGAGGAGGCGTTAATGATAAACCACCGCATGTTCACAGTCGGGCTGGCAGATAACGCTCTCCCGCTGCCTCCTTCTCTGTGACAAAGCAGAACCCAGGGGTCCCTGTGTCCTGTCTTCATCCACGCTGTCCTTGATTCCCATTGGTTTATACCATGGTGAAAATAATCCAGAATATTACAGAATAATATGGACACAGTTAATGGCAACAGAGGTCACTGTTTTTGTCTCCTGTGGAGGTTCCGCGATTTCAACTGTCGCACAGAGAAGATTGATGCGTCCCCCAAGGTGTATGTACAGTGTACAGTGCATTATTTCATTTGGACACAATGGTAAGCGAGAGCGGGAGGTGATGGGTTGCTCCTTTCCACAGAGGCTGGGGGTGCTTTAGTGCGGCCCCTTGCCATTGCCCATGCTCAGTTTGGCCCTAGGGATGGTCATTCTCTCCCCACAGGGAGAGCTCATTTCTGGAGAGAAATTGATGATGCCACAGTCATTTTTCACATTCTGGAACTTATTCTCTTTGGACGGTTCCATGTAAACCACAGAGTTCTTGTTGATGTGCTTCTTCAGAATCACCGTCTGGGGGAGAACAATAAAATCCAATATCCCTGGTTATATTCACATCTCTTTAACATAACAGGTCCTGACAGCCAGCGGTCAACTAACGGTTAAGGTTTCTTGTTAGCTTGCAATGTGCCTGTGGCTACTGTGGATAAATATTTATGAAGAATCACAATCTCACACAAAAATCAATAACAACAATATAATTTATTGCATACAATCTTCTGATTTTACAATTTCAGTTAAACGTTCTTGGTTAGAAGAACAACTATATCCTCACTTTATGACGACTGGAGCCCAGATTGTAACAGAAGCTTAAAGATCTTGTGGATTAAATATTATCCCATCCTTGGACTAACAATGTCCAAATGGCCACAAGTAATTTTGCATATGTTGCAGTCAGCATGGAGTTTTTTGCTTACTCTGAGCCTTCAAATCATGGGCTAGATTGGTGTGTTGTGGAAATACCCTCTTACCTTTTTTGGAGCGCTGTAGCAAGACATCTGCACCCACTTCTTCTTCTTGTTAATAAGCAGCGCAACAATAACAAAGATGATGATGGCAAGAAGCACACCTGCTAGTATCCAGGCTGCTGATTGGTAGATGACAGCCATCTCTGTATGGCTGGGGTAGTTCTCACCTAAGTCTGGCACATCTGTGGACGAACATAAGATGTGATGCTCTATGTAAACCCTATTAAATAGTTCTCCCTGACTAACCAACCATACTGTAACTAAGCAGACTTCATGTCAAACAGAGAATAATCATTGCTAGGAAACCCCCGATTCATTGTTTAGTAGCATGAGAACACGCTTGGTTTTACACCTTATTCCTAGAGTTAAAGGATCAACAATTAAAGGTCAATTGAAGTATATTTCACCTGTACCGGCGATAACTGGTGGCACAGTAACCGTGGTGATCCACATAACATTCTCCACCGTGGTAGTGGAGCTGGTCCTGGCAGCTTTGGTGGACATCTTCACCGGCGACGATGTCGTCATTTCTGTGCAACAAACGGAAACAAATACCACAGCATTCACTCAACATGGACTATGCAGCAGAACACACTGATGCATAAACAATTCCAACAGTAAGTTATTGTATGGAGTCTGTACCCTGACGTAAAGACATTGCATAAACAGCTTTCTTTCAACTTGGCTAACAACCAAAACAAATGCTAGTGGGGGGGATGTGGTGGTTACAAAACAGGCTGAACAATGGTGGTCTATGCTGGGGTTATTCTTCTATAGGAAAAGCTGACACGGAGCTTTGCCTTCCTGTGCCGCCGTAGCGAGTGGTGAGCGTCGAGACAGGAAACACGCGTGAATGTGCGGATGCTCCAGGAATGTTTTCACTCGGAGCGGAGTTTGTGTATGTCACATGGAATGTTGCTGTGACTGTTTGCCCATAGCGCCAGGGTGGCTAAATGTAATGAAGCTACACACACACACGCGCGCGCACACACACACACACACACACACACACACACACACACACTGCTACAGTACGTACCAGACTGGGTCTCCATGTTTTTCATCCTTAGCCTCCACAACATATTTTAATGGACAAAAGAGTTTTATTGGGTTGAGCTTCTGTATATTTTGCTGGACTGTTTATCCAGAATGGATATTATAAAAACAACAAAGTATGTATTTTAAATGTATTATTTAACATGTTGGATTTGTAGCATCTATGTCCACACACACACACACACACACACACACACACACACACGTATCAAGAATCAATTACCAGCGCCCTCCCACACACTCACCCAGACAGTGTGGGCAGCACTGGCCCTTGCGTAGGACAGGCACCCTGCAGTTTGTGGCAGGGCAGCGCTGAGAGAAACACTGAACGGTGCCATTGCTGCAGGTGCAGCTGGTGCAGGCGTTGGCCTTCCACGAGTCTCCGGCCAGGAGCACGTCACCCTCACTAGTTATACAGTACTCCTGCTGGCTGCTGTTCACTGGCAACAGACCAGGCCAGCCTGGCTTCTCCTCCACCACTGTGGACGCAAATGACGTCAATGAATCTAATGTCATTATGCACTTGTCAATGCAGTCTGTTTCCATGTTGTGTGTACTGTGTACCATATTGTGCCCAATGCTGCATTTACATGGATATCATGTTAGTGGACGACAGCAGGTCGGGCAAAATTAGAGGCCGGCGAATAAATGTCGGCGCCAGTCGGCAGTTATTGCATGCCAAAAATAGTTTTTTTTGGAATTTACAACCAGATGTTACGTAGCTCCCTCACACACGGGGAAAACGTTATCGATCTAGAAAATAACGAGAAACTAAGGCCGTCCTGCCATTCCGTTGGACATTCTTGCTGTGCCGTCCAGAAGGTGTGTCCTGTCTACCGCCTGCCCTGGTCCGTGAATGCAATATAACACCTGATGCTGTTGTGAGTGACGTGCAATGAATACCCAGCCTGCTAAAGACACCCAGGCTGCTAGACAACCTGTTCCCACCGCTACGCTAGCCAACCCTATAGCATTTATGCCTCCTCACATCATAGCGCTGAAGGCCTCGAGATCTTCCCGTGACCAAATCTGTTACACACATGTAATTCCCACGTTCAGACTGGCCTCCGCCAATCTGCTTTTGTGGGAGAGATGCAGTGATAAGGCAGCCCGGCATTCCCAAGGAGCAGCATTCGGGAGCAGTCATGCATTCATGATATGGGGATGGAGATGCTGTTTGTGGTAAATCACTCGCATGCAAACAGCTAACTTTTAAACTAGCTAGGACTCTAGTGTCGCTAGGGACTCAGGGACCCAGGACTCTGGCGTTAGGTATGGGCCCTAGCACCCGTCGCTAGAGTGTCCTTGAGTTGTCGAAGAGTGAGACCAGTTGGCCACCGTCACACTAGCACACACCAGCGGGGATGAGAGCATTGGACATCTGCTGCTGCCTGAAGGATCTCCATGTAAAACCCCCCAGTCTATGCTGACTTGTTTACAAGCCTCTATTCATGAACTCTACAACTGTACAGCGCTGTGTAACATGCGAGATCAGACAGACCCATGCAGATATGACGCACAGCTACTGCCAACTGCTAGCTTACGCTTGTGAAGTCATTCCGGACCTAATCATTATCTGAAATTACACCTGTTTCACCAAAGCTAACAGCAGAAAAAAGAAAAGAAAAGTAGAAAAAAGGGAAATGCTGTTTACTGTAGCGAGACATTTTCTGGGATCACAAAAAGGGGGGTTTTACCTGGGCAAACGTGGCAACAGGTGTCCTTGTTCCTGATTGGTGTCTGGCAGAGTGCAGGGGGACACACTTCGATGTCGCACAGGACCCGCCCTGCCCTACAGGTGCACTGTGTGCATTCGTCCAAGTTCCAGGTCTCTCCCTCCACATAGAGCTCTCCACCTGGAGCCCTGCACACCACAAAGTCCACCCCCTCCAGCTGACCGCTACCAGACTCATCTAGAATACAACAGAATGGCATTATTCAATCTCTAGTCAAGTTAGTATGGTGTGCTTCCCTCTAACTACTACACACTGCATGGGATGCTTGCTTGTATATATACATTGTACATAGACAAACCATGAAATAACATACACATTTGCATATAGTTAAGTACCTCTTACACACTATTTAGGTTACAATGTGCACCCATATTCAAATTAATTGTTAAATCTGTGATAAATACTTATAGTTGTGACCAATATTGCTACACTGAAATATGAATAATGATCTGGAGGGACAGAGGCCCGGTTTGCACGACTAAGGAGCCGTGAGAGGCCTGCATCCATTAGCGTTAGCCTAAGGCAGCACGGGGTCAGAGTATGCATCGTTTTGACACCGCTTCAGTTTTAAAACATGGTTCTGTCCAACAGAGTAGCAGACATCTGTAACCAGTTAGTGTCCTGTCCCCTGGCTACAGTGCATACAGTGCGCATACGCTTCTGAAATTTGTAGACATTCTTTCACTCCTAAATATTTGAACAGCCAGCTGAGTCACTCCTCCGTACATATTCCTCGTGGGATGGGAAGGGAGGGTGGGGGGGAGTTGGGTTGGATGAAAAGGTGCGGGTGTGAATGAGTTTCCACTTTTAGAGAGAGACGTGTGTACAGTATGTGTGTTTTGTGAGAAAGCAGTCTGGGGAAATCTAAGGCCTCGAGACACACTAATGGACCAAAGAATTTGTATTTCCAGATATCTCTTTGTGTGTGGATGAGCATTCACTCTCACCCACACACACACACACACACACACACACACACACACACTCACACACAAACACACACACTCACAGAAAACACTCGCTCACACACACACACACACACGGTGCAACATACCCTCACAGGACGGGCAGCACTGGCCAGGCCTGAGGACAGGGTGGGGGCACCCTGGCGCGGGACAGGTTATGAGCACACACATCTCACGCCCAGCGTGGCAGTAGCAGTCGCGGCAGCCGTCGTGCCAGCTGTGGCCATGGTCATGGCGCTGCCCGATGGAGGTCAGGCAGTGGCTGGGCACCGGGGTGACCACGGTCATGCTGGGCACGTCACTGTCTGCAAACAAGAGGAGGTACAGACGTTACCGTGGTGTCTGGGCCACCTGGAACCTTCCGTGACGCAGCCTGTGAAGAAACAAAGTGTGATGCTGTGGAAAAGCACCGGTTCAATGTGGAACTTTTATGACGAACAACTATTTACAATGTATAGTTAAATGCAGATGTCGCTGTCCCAGGTTCAGTTTCATTAGAGACTAAAAGGAGGGTCATTCCCTAGGCACCAATATACCATGCTGCCTTTATGGTGATTTTATCCCCCAATTATCAATTTAAAACCAAGCCACAAACAAGCAATGTCCAATTAATCCTGTGATTTTCTACATCTGACCCACAAACCCAAAGGGCCTATGTTTTGGTCGAGTGACACAGCGTATTTATAAAAGCCCTGAGCTGCCAATTATTGGGCCATGTGTTAAACCCACTCTATTACCATGCTAAAGTATTGCAATGAAACACATTAGTGTGTGATGTACACCGTGCTCCACAAGCCGATGTTTCTGTTACATTAAGTGTAAAACAAGATATGCTTTCTTGGGCACCTTGTTTGCATGAAACATGATATATGGGGTTCTTACTGTATGTCTAACCTCCAATTGAAACAGGATAGTGAGGGGCAAGAAAGTCTATAAAATCTCAATGAATAAGTCACTTTGGATGAAAGCATCTGCTAAATGACATAGTAATCGTAAACAATGAAGAATGCAGGCACAGTACATAGTTATAAAGCAGGTCAACTGAATTATTGTGTTCTTGCTGTCCACTCTCATATTGAAAGAAACAGGATGTAGGGAAAGTACATTTTCAGCTGAGCTATTTATGATCCAGATACAACAGGAGCATAAACACATCATATAAAAGGTGGGCGAGCGTAAATATTGCATACTTTCTTTAAACGCTGGGATTTGGGAATCTAATTAGAGGTACCCACGAGCCAGGATGGAGCTAAATAAAAACAAGAATTAAAACAGGCATTCATAGGCGCCTGCACCGCAGAACAGCAGAAGGTCAGAGCAAATAAAATATTCAGCAGTGGCACAACGTCAGCTCTCCAAATGAACTACAGACCTGCCTGGTACACTTCTCATGCTGTAGCCATTACACAAACCACCTTAGTATTGCCAGTGGTGGAAGCGTCATTCCCCTAACAACGTGTTCCTTAGGGATGACTAATAACATGGACCAGGCGATGTACAGCATGTTACCTTTGCACATGCAGATGGAGCAGCCCTTCCTGTTGTGACGGTAGCCATCGCTGCAGTGTTTGTCGCAGGTGAAAGGTGGACACCTGACGCAGCGACACATCTCACATCCATGCTTGTTCCTCCTGTGGAGGAGATCAACACATAACTAGAGCAGCACCTCTCAAACCTTTTGACCCATGGCCTGCTGAAAGAAACTATAAAGCAATGAGGCTTTTCTTCTAGCTGTAATGCAGTAGTCACACACCAAATACTGGCCAACATAATAAAAAAAAAAAAACATAAAACAATATGCCATAAAACCATTGAGAATGCGTACACGATTTAGGCTTATTATGTGGAATACAGGTGCAAGGTGCAGGTAAGCAAAGGCCTGGATACACAGGGTACCTTGTATACCGTCGTATCGTGTAGATCAGGTATGTCTCAGAGACACTGTGGGGCTACAGTATGTTGAAAGCCAGATGGTAAAGCCTGGTATAATCAACATCTGCTCCTGCGTTCCTCTCACTATATCAGCTGCCTTTGAAGAGCGCTAGATAAAAGGCCAACATGTGAGCTCCCTATGGTGTACGCATCATGCCCTCTGAAAGGCTCTGGAGGCAGCAATCTAAAGCCAATTCAGATGCTTTCATTTCAACCCCAAACGTTCTAGCATCCTCATTGCTCCCGATGCCTTCGGCTGACGCATGAGATCTGGAGCCAGATCTAATGTTGCCCTAATGTTGGCGAGTTACTGTTAACAGGGAAGAACAGAGTGTAAGTGACTCAGAAACACGGAGAAAAAGAAATGGTAGCCTCCTTCTTCACTTCGCCCTGCTGCTGGTTAAGTATGAGCTCATGGACAATTGGTAAATAAAGCGATGTGTGAACACACCGACGTCTGCTGGGCAAAGCGGGTGAAAAGGAGGTGGGGAGAGACACAAGGGAGAGCATTGTTTGCAGGGAAAATGCAGACGCAATTGCTCGAAATGAAACATACGCCCATCTGGGAGAGCTTCTTGCAGTCATAACGACATACATACAAACATACACACACACACACACACACACACACACACACACGCACGCACAAACAAAAAAGCAGATGATTCACAGAGCCTGCAACAGTTGGGAACAGATCAGGTTAAGGAGCTGCAGCCAGCTATGTGCCTCATAAAACATTTCAGGACAGCAAGTGAATAAATTGTGATATTCCAGGTTGGGGAATAGCCTCTACCATCAACTCTCCTTAAATCCTGTCTACATCCTTTTCTGCCTGTCCTCACTCTGCCGGCCTGTCTCTCTCCCGTCAGGTAACTGATGACCTATTTCATTACAGTAAACGGTCCTGTTTAAAGGCCTGGGATGATGACTTCATTAATCCTCTGATCCATATAGAGAATGCCAAACCAGGAAGCCGAAGAGACTGTCTCCGCTGAAACAGCAACAACGTGTAAGGGGAATATTTTGGGTGAGCCCTGGCAGTAGTGGGCCACTGTACAGACACAGACAGCGTGCTGCGAACCTCCGGAGTGAGGCTTTGTTTAAAGGTGACTTGTGGAATGTGAGGCCGGCCTCATAGGTCCAGAGGGGATTGTGGGGGTTTGGGAGGCTCCTGGGGGCCCATGGGGTTCCAGCACTGCTGACTCAGCACAACTGGGGAATGGCTACAGAATGCCACGCATGTGCTGTCAGGTCGGATGGTGATTTAGAGCCATTGAGGAGGGGGGAAACACGCTAAGTCCTGCATTGTGTCCAACCTCAGGCACCCAACTGTGTAAAATGTCAATATAAACACACCTTCGGCAGATATTCGGCCCGCATGATTCAGGCCTCATCCTTCCATTTGTACTGTTAAAACAAGAAGGTTGTATACCAACCTCAAGACAGTCAGGCTTTGGGAGTCTGTGCCTTGTGTTTGGGTTCTACGTACAGTATATTATTCTTTATGGATGACACAGTTATAATGCCAGCTTAAACAAAGGGCTCCTTTGTGTGTCTTTGTGGTGGCTTCAAGCAAGGCATCGCCTGTTGGAAGATAGTTCTGCATTGTAAGGCCTGCTCTTAGTGGACGCCCACTTCTGAGGCTTTTGAGAGATTAAGCCGGGACTTCCTGCTTCTCCCTCATCCACAGGGTGCCTCTCATCCTCTCCGCTGGCATCCTGAGCAGGACAAGTAGTATCAGGCCCATCTTAAGTCGTGGATTCTGCGAGCATGGTTGAGATACCATAAGAAATCTTCATGAAGGCCGCTTTTGTTCCGGTGTTGTTTTTTTTATCATCATTGTTGTTTTGAGACGGGAAGATGATTTATGAAATGAAAGCTAACGTCACGGTGCAGAGCACTTCCAGATGTTTGATTGAGTCAAATAGGATTAGGAGGGTAGCTTGGACCAGGGTGGGCCGCACACACACCCACTCTCTCTCACACACACACACACGCACGCACACACACACACACACACACACACACACACACACACATGAAGGCTTGATTGGCCACCAAGGCAGTCCCTTTGATGGATTTTGGGAAGTGATTATTAGACCATGAACTAACAAAATACACCTCCGGCCATCACCTGGACACTGTCTACAGTACAGGTACTTTTAGCGAATCCAGAGCTTGGCAATGCTGAAGCGTTTATGTAACGCTTTAAAGGCATGCTCTGCTCTAAACGCAGATTTAAGAGGAGCATTAATAGAAAGCCTCCTAAAGCCATTATTTATGTATAACAAAATCATGGTGATTTATTTACAAAATCACCATGATATCAACTGTTTCTAGAGTCAGACTATGCAGAAATGGCTGGGTTTTAACCATCATTAGTGGTATGTGTGTGTGTGTGTGTGTGTGTGTGTGTGTGCGGGGGGTGTTAGAGTCACAGAGACTATACTGAATCTCGATACCTAGTCATTTTAGTTTCCACTCTGTCTCTACACTGCGTATGCTTTCCTCATGCGGACAGACAGAGGCCTTGGCTCAGACCTGAAGCCCCACGTGGCTGATGACATGCGGCATCATAAGCCCGTTAGGTCAACATGGGCACTTACATATATCCATAGGGGCAGGTCTTAGCACAGGTCAGAGGTCGACACTTGACCGCGGGGATGCTGCACTCGCACGTGCAGCCAATGTCGTCCATCTTGTATCCCATGGGGCACTGCAGGGAGCAGTGCTTCTCCAGGTCGGTGCACAAGTCGTCTGTAATAGAGATGTAAGCATGTTTTCATAAAGGTTTTAAGCTTTCATGAAAACGTGAATGCGAATAAATGTGACCAATGTCACCAGGGACTATACACAAATCAGGGTTGTATTACTTGGTATGGGGGTCGGGGTGAGATTGTTTACAGAGTGATAACTATCAATAAGCTACAAGCTATGCAGGGTTATCATACAAAAATATAAACTAGAGACATATAGGCAGTCAAAAATATCAAAAATGGTACCAATTAGTGCAAATGTCAGTATTGGCCCCTGGACTAATAGTAATATGAGAAACCTCACAGAGAATGAAAGCACAAAAAAATGGGCTGTGATAACTGTCAGGACTACTTTGTCAAGTAATATTTATTAACTTAATTATCTACATTTGGAGGTATGGTGTATACACGGAAAGCCCTTCCATGCACATACAACCATGGAAAGTGCTTTCTTTATGTCCGGTGAACAGACAGGCAAATACACTATACACGCATAACAAACAAAAAAAAAACAGCAAACATAACAAGTGAGTTTTCATGATAATTCACAAATACTCTATGGTCAGGTCAACTCACTGTTGAGACACTTGCAGAGCAGACAGCCGTTCCTGTCTTGCTGGAAGCCGCGGGGACAGTCACTCCCTGACAGAGAGCAGTTCTCCAGGGGAGGACATAGCAAGGGGCTCACCGTTTCATAGGATGGCTCTGGAGAGGGAGAAAGGAGAGGGGGAGAGAGAGGGAGAGAGAGCATTAGGCCCTTGTATGACGCCACAGAAGAGATAGCGCCCAGAGCTAACTATTTTGTCCCTTACAGTAATATTCTTTACTACAAGAACGTAATTGGCATCATTGTGAAATGGATAATAACTGCTGCTGGATCTATAAGAATTATATGTGTACTATACTACTATAAGTTTCCGCAGGGGGCACCATGTAACTATGGTAGCCATGCCAACTGTAATGGTTACCTATTCACTCTGCTTTTATTTAAGTGTAAACTGTGATTAGAGATAAATGTAGGGCTGTTACACCAGGGTGGGTCCCTCTGCTATCTCTTATTGTCTTGTCTTGTCGTCCATTAATGCTCTGGGTGAACATAACAGTGTGTCCCCTGGACTGAAGGCAGATTTTGGCACCGTTTACACGGACTCGTCAGAGTCTGTCCGTGAAAATGTAAAGTGTCGTTGGAACAACTTACAGTACGCTTTATAGTTCTGTGGAACAGCCTAATGGACTATATGCTACTTACACACACACACACACACACACACACACACACACACACACACACACACACACACACGCACGCACACACGCACAAGCAAACACACAATCAAACACACATGCAAACACACAGACAAGAGGAGGGGCGG
>JAODUE010026130.1:0-13885 GCA_027564755.1 Amblyopsis hoosieri
TATATATATATAAATTGCCCACCAAGCACTTCCTGGAACTATTGTGCCATAGGTTTTGCCTCTCCATGAACCATGTGACCGTAAAAAAATTCACAACTTCCGTTGGCGTAACGCTCTCTTTCCATGGCTCTGCTGTAAACTTGTCAGCACTATCAAAATAGTAGATTCTCATTGGCTGCTAACATTGTCACTCACGGGACTGTGTACATAATTCCTGTGCATCTCTGGTGTGAAGTTCTGACCACAGTATGCAGTTTGACAGTTTGTTTTTGTGTTGCTGCATTTGCTGAAAACACACAGTAAACAGGGAACCATACTTTTAGTGTATACATATTATTTATTAATTTCATGATTAGTACGTGCATCATGTATGAATACGTGTATTTGGAGTTTTACTGAACTTTATATACTTATTATATTCGGCTTTCTCTAAAAAAACATTTAAAAAAAAACACTTGAAAAGAAGTGGAGAAAAAAACAAACCATGAAACAGTAGGTGTCACTGTGGTTGACTTCAAACCTTCAAAATATCAGATTGAAGTGAAATTGTCTAGGTGTGCACACAAGTGAAACTGTACTAGGTTACTGTGGAGAACTAGAATTAGGCCAGGGGCAGACTCTTTAATAACCCAAAGCGACAGTAAGAGTACAATACGTATGACAAATACCAGGTAGGGGTTAGACTTTGTGCTGGAGAGACTTGAAGCTATAGGCCAACTCTGGGGCTTGAGTCATGATGCCCTGGGTGGTCAGTAGTGGGACAAACTCATGTGCAGTAGGTTACTGTACAACTGGGTTAACACAGAGTCCAGGCTGCTGTGGCAGGTCACCTCACATCTTTATTTATCTTTGTGTGTGTTCAGGAGTTGGAGAAGAAGTTCCAGCAAACCGCTGCCTACCGCAACATGAAAGAAATCTTAACCAAGAAGAATGAGCAGATTAAAGATATCAGAAAGCGTCTTCAGAAGTAGGTACCGTACTTAAACACGTGGGGTTGTTGTTTTGGTTATCGGCACTGCTGAGACAAAGTAGCTACTGTGCCGTACTTGAGTGCCTATGCAGATTCTGTACGTTCTCCATTTCAGATACGAATCAGACGACTGAAGAGCCGTGGTAGAGGAGGAAAAGGCTTTGAGGAATCGTTTTTTAATACTACCCGTGTTTCACCCCACACCCTAAGTTAGTGGAAGAACATGGAGGTCTGGTCGGTGGAGTGGCCTTCCTCCAGCGCCTCATCTTGGCTCTCGCATTAACCGTAGCTAGAAAGCTATCCCTCGTCCCTCTATGCAAGCACCGTCACGCCTGGGTTCTCAGAGAGGCCCCAACGCCGTCTGCCTGGAGCGTTGCTGTCTTGTCGGTCTGACGGGCACAGGTTATGCATAGTTCTGTGCCCTCAGGCCGTCAATCAGGGGGCCCTTATCGTGACTCCTTCTCCGTCTTATGTTTAGCTTCTGAGATAGTCGTGGTCCAGCGGGGATGGTGATCCACGCAAGCCCACAGCTTTAAAGCCGTGGTATTTTAACACTTTGTGCCCCGACTCTCTGACTCGCTCAAAAGTGGTATTGTGCAAGATCTTGTATCATTACGTAGTTTAAATAAGAAGTATTTTTGGGAAGTTTCCCAGTTTTAGGCAGGGGATTTCCATATGTATCGTTTAATCAAAATGCCAGAAAGTCACCGTGAAAGTCCCGTGAGAGGAACTTAGGTAATTCGGTCGCATCAGGGAAACAGCAGGTGCAGTACCAGTCACACAAGCACACGCACACATGCACAGCGCTAACAGGGACCAGTTCATGTGCAGTACAGTTGGGCGCTGTGTGGGCAACATGACACACTGTCATCTCATCTGCTGCCACTCCAGCTGAACATTCCATGGCGTACGTTTTGATAGAAGGAATTAAGTTCTTGCATATTTTCAATTTAGTTAATTTGATGTGTTGATGTCCTGACAGATTAACAACATTGAAAGATTCTATTTCCCTATAATATTTTTGTCTAAAAATATAACTGCATACTTTTCTTATTACCGATGAGGATGAGGAGGTGTCTGAGAAAACAAACTATACTGTTCTGTTTCTGATGTCATGCTCTTGTAGAGTATGACGCATCTCTTTAGTATTGAGTCAGATGTGCATCTGTTTGTATTGTGCAAAGTCTGAGACAATAAACGCTGTTACCAAAATAGCTAAATGACATTATCGTTCAAAATTATTTGAAAATTACTTATTTTGTTCCTTTAAGACAGTTGTTATCAATTCTTAAGGATATGGAGCAAATTACTATTGTATGACATTGTAGATGTTATAATAGGAATAATAGTATATCTATTCAGTGGACAAACAAGGTTTTTTTTATGTATGTATGTACAGTATATTTGTATGTATAACTACTGTATACGTTTAATAATTTGTATGTTTTAAGAAACTTCTTAGCCAGGTCTCTCCTGAAAAAGAGATTGCCTGGTTAAACATCTGTGGTCTGTCCAGAAGAGTGCAGAACAGCTAAGATACTGCAGAACCCTCGATCTAAAGGACCTGAGCATGAGAAAGTCATAGGCCTACACTATACTGTGTATATTCACATAAATATAATGTATGTGTGTGTGAATCCAGGTACGACCTTTACACACTCACACACTACAGTATATTATGAATGTACTGTGTGTGTGTGGTAAGGCAGAGTATATTCTGTTCATCAGCAATGTGTAGCACTTTAAATGACTTTTTTCCAGCGTCAACTATTTGTCCAGGTGCAGATTTTTTGACACATCTGCCCGAGGAGGGAAGCGTTCAAGACTCAAGACCAGGCAACGTCCCACACCCAGCGTGGTATTAAAAACAACAGCCGATTCAGCGCGTTTAGCAGATTTCGTAGAACATCCTCTGGGGCATCGAAGATGATAGGGGAAGGTATGCGACCAGCCCGGGGGTTAAGCATGATTGACAGCAAGCTGGGTGTGGCTCCATATGTCTGGTCCTTGGGGGTATATATGTACTGTATATATGTACTGTATATAAAGCCCAAGCCTTCCACAGCTTTGCACTTGTGTGCACACCCTTGAACCACCATCACCGTCTCCCTGCATCGACTGCTGCATCATGCCAGTGGCTCTGTCTCTCTCGTCCTCCAGGCTCTCCAGCGGTGGAGGTCTGGGTTTCTCTGGAGCCCTGGGCGGGGGCGGAGGCATGGCGCTCGCCCCCTACGCCGGGGGTGCCGGAGGAGGCGGCCTGGGCTTTGGGCTTAGGTCCGGAGCAGGCCTGGGCCTGGGTTTGGGTCTAGGGGGCGGCCTGGGTCTAGGGATGGGCGGAGGAGGAGGAGGAGGGGGTGGTGGCGGTTTCGGGGCGGGGCTGGGCTTCGGTCTGGGCGGGGGCGGAGGCTCGATGGTGATGGCCGGGCCGGCCTTCGCGATGGGTCGCACCATGGCCGTCGGAGGCGTGAGCGCAGGGGCGTCGTCGCTGGCCGCCGGCCGCGGCGTTTCCTCGGCCGTGGCACCTGTTCTCTCTCGCGCCGCCGAGAAGCAGACGCTGTCCGGCCTGAACCAGCGCTTCGCCAGCTACATGACCGCCGTGCGGCAGCTGCAGCAGGAGAACGCCGCTCTGGAGGCCCGGCTGGCGCAGCTCACGGGGGGCATGGACACGTCCCCCGAGACCTCCGCCACCACCGCCGACCACGAGGCCCAGGTGGCGGAGCAGCGCGGCAAGATGGAGAGCCTCACCGTGGAGACGGTCCGGCTGGAGATCGAGCTGGACGGCGTCAGGGGAGCGGCGCACGAGCTCAAAGCCAAGTAAGGATGCACCGCACGCACGTGGGCACGTACCGTAACTAGGGACGCACGTACCGTAACTAGGGACGCACAGATGCGCCGCACGCACGTGACCACGTACCGTAACTAGGGACGCACGTACAGTAACTGCGGACACAACAAAATTCTGGGCCGATACCAAGGTAACAATTTGGCTAATTGCTGATACCGATGTTTAAATTAACTAATTTGGCTGATTGCTAATAACGATGTTTAAAATACCAATTTGGCTGATAGACCACGATACCGATGTTGGTGAAACGCTCCTACACGGCCAACATTTTCTTTCACTTTTATTTGAAAACAAAGGATTAGTGTGCACGGCACACCATGCCAGAGTAGTGTCTAATCAGTGGCAGTGTCATAGTACCACCTATTGGATCTTCTCCAATTTCCCAATCCCAAGCCCCGCCCCTTTTTACCTGTCCTCCAATAACAGTTGTGCATTTTTGAATCCGACAGAAACCGTTGTCCTGTTATAGCCTACTATGCTGTTTTGCACAACCTAGTTACAGTAACTAGGTTGGACAGGCGAAAGGGGTGGTGCTTGGGAACTGTCAATGTAACATTTAGCCAGTGCAGCATTGACGAAGGTCGATATTGGCAGATTCCGATGAAAGGCCAATATATCGGTGCATCCGTAAGTCCGTGCTCTGGGTCAGATTGCTGACCGGGTATGCCGGGCAGGAGCCAGTGAGGGCCTTTATCTTTGAGGGGCCCTTGTTTGGCCTTGCTTAGAACTGTATAGTTTGTATTGACTGCTGCACGATTACTAAATCAAGGACATCATTTTGAATTGGTGAAAAACATACTGTACTTCGAAAGGTAGGAAATGTATTCAAATAAATACAAGCATCGTTGTGTTATCTAATTTATCTGCCATTTCCCCCCCCCTCCCCACCTCATGACGAAGCTCATCTAGACAAAAGCCCTTGGTATATAATTTACGTGCTTGCCCAGAGCCCCCTGGTGGCCATGACTGTACTGTACATGTAGAAGTCCACAATATATGATCAAGGGCTCAGTTACAGCCTTATGCATCTCGTGCAGGTATGATTTTGAGCAAGGGGTAAAGTTTCAGCTGGAAGCAGACATTGCAGCTATGAAAAGAGTAAGTAAGAACAAAAGTATTTATACAGTAAATGCACATTGTTCATTATGACCACACTATGATATATACTTGGAGTTATAAGGTGTTTATGATCCATAATGTTATCAGTTGTTATTTTTTATTTATTTTAAAAAGCCTTAAGTTAAGATGATTGTTGTAACAAATGATTGTATTGTATGTCTGCTTAGCAATTATATCTATGCTTTCCTACAATATGATGAGGTTATAAGGCCTATAATGAATGCACGATAATAATACGCTGCAAACATAGTAATATAATGTGCTACACGCATTATGAATATTGTTTGCACATAATGCTTATGACAGGACATTGAAGTGGCTTCTGACCTCCGCATTGGACTGGATGCCAAACACTCCAGTCTCAAAGAGGATCTGGACTATATTAACAAGGCACAAGAGGAGGTAAATGCATTAAATCATTCTTGCTACAGGCAGAAAATACACATGAACATAACAATCTACTGTATATAACCAATAAATATATGAATCTGTAAAATTGCCTTATTATTATTTTGTTTACTTTTTATGACTTGTTACTTACACATGACCAATAGGTCACCCTACCCTATTATTGTTGGCCTGCTTTGGTAAGCAACACAATTGTATATGGGTCTGTGTGTTTCTATCAGCCTGAAAGACCTCTGCCTTAAATGCACTGTAAACAACATCACTGGAGTGTGTCGCGATTTAACGTATCCTCCTTCCCAGGAGCTGTTCAGCCTTCAGGCCAAACTGGGCACGACCAGCAGCGACGCCGCCGTCTCGATGATCGAGGTGGACACGGGCAAATCCTTCGACATCTCCTCGGCCCTGAACAAGATGAGGATGGAGTACGAGAAGTCTGTCCAGGAGCACAGGGAGGAGGCCGACTCGTACTACAGACTCAAGGTGAGCTGTAATTGCGTGTCAAGAGCAGGGTGGAGCATCTGAGGCCACCGCTGGAAGCCGCAAACCACAGCCACTGTGGTTTGCAACGAACGGTTACTCTTGTTTTCACTTCTCACGTCATAATCTGGCCTGATTTCACCCTCTGCTGTGTGGGCACGTCAGACAAACTGTCCATTTTAAAGAGGAAATCCTTGATCTGTTGATCATGCTTGTAATGCTGTGAGGATGGAAGTGAGGACCCAAATGCACGACGCGTAGGCAGGACTTGTGAATAATATGTTTGATCTTTAAACACGGGAGAAACACAGGAAACAACACTCACAGTAGACTATAACCGACACAGGACTGGGGAATACACTAGGGCTATACCGTAAACACAAGTAGACAAGACAGGATGACAGACTATTGGGTAACAGCAACGAGGGGCAGGTGATACACAGAGACTTGATTATTCAGACAGGTGGAACTAATGAGACACACAGGGCAGGGAGTGAATGAAACCGGTCATGCAGGGAGCACTGGTTGGACTAAACGGATTGGACAAAACATGTAACTGCAGTTACAGTGCATTTCTTTTACCCTGCCTTCTAACAGTGAGCGGGAGGGAGAACTAGAAGAGCGAACCGGCCTTCTCTGTGACAGTCCTGACCTTCTGTCCTAAAGAAAGACATACCTCTCTTAGATTAGCTCTAGGAAGGCTGAGCCCCTTGCTGGCATTACGGCTGGTACGCATTTATTTGGAGGGTTGAGTGACATCTCGGTTAATGTCCGTGTAATGTGTAACGGTGGCAAGCTGGTAGCGCTGTGCAGGTAATCCTCACTCTGCGGGACCTCGAAGACGCTGTAGCGAGAGACGCTAGAGCCCTCGGGCTAAGAGTCATACGGGCCCGGCTGGGGGAACCGGGTTAGAGTCCCAGCAGGTGCGGATGAAATCCCCACGGCGGTTACATTTGTTCAGTTGTAAAACGTCGCCACGCTGTTAAAGCTATCGCAAGCTTTTTGTTAGCTAATACACATTTAGCCAAATTCCTCGCATTTCGCTAGCTTAGCGGTCTGTGTGCAACGTGCTGACCATATCACCTGGTTCCACCCAGAACAACAATCCCCTTGGCTTTACAATGCATTTCAATGTGTAGGGCGGACAGTGAACGGAGATGAAGCGACTCTCTCTTTACGTGGCTCTGGTCGAGGTGTCCCTGAGCAAGACACCCAACCCTGACTGCCCCCGGTGGTCGGATTGGCGCCTTGCATGGCTGACACCACCAGTGTGTGAATGAATGAATGAATGAATGAATGAGTGAATTAATTAATTAATTAATTAATGAGTGAGTGAATTAATTAATTAGTGAGTGAATGAATGAATGCGTGAGTGAGTGAATGAGTGAATGAATGAGTGAATGGGGCAATACTGTACCTTTGAGTGCTATATAAATGCAGTCCATTCACCCATGCCAGACCTCGTGACCCTGCGGCCATTTCTGTCCGCAGATAGATGAGGTGCAAGCGGCCAGCGCGAGCAGTGCGGAGGCCCTCTCGTCTGCCAAGATGGAAGTCAGCTCAGCCAAGAAGGAACTGCAGGCCCTGAGTCTGGAGCTGCAGACCCTGCTCAACCTGGTGTGTTTATCATGTGTTCCTGTGTCCGTCTGTCTGTGTGCATTACCGTCGCACGCACGTGCACACACACACACGCACGAGGCACGCGCACGCGCACGCACGAGGCACACGCACGTACACGCACGCACGCACGCAAACACACACACGATCTGCAGGCGTCTTCATACTTGACATGATATGACTCCAACAAACAGATTTCATGACATGTCCCCAATACTTTTCATCTGTGAGCATACAGAGGCATGTCACATGGAGGGAGTAGGGTTTATGTGTATATTAAAAGTGCAAATAACTAACATTTCAGTTAAAAATTATCAACATCATTTCTATAGCATTTCTATCGGTGGCCAGCCGGTTGTGCTAAATTAGGTAAACCTCACTCTGACACGTCAGCGCTCTAGTGGCGGATGCTAGATCCCTGAAGCTCGTGAGATCAGGGTGGTCTAGCGAGCTTCAGTTTGACTTTGCCGTGAGAATCAGTCTGGAGAGCTTGGAAATCGAGGTGATTCAGGCCGGAAAACCTAGTGTGCTGCCAATCAGCGTCGTAGTATACCTACGGGCGTGGTTTAGGTGTGACGCAGGCGACTTGTAAACAACTCGAGTCTAGAGATGATATAATATTGCAGGGCTATTCAACTCCGGTCCTGCAGGACCGCACCCGGCATGTTTTAGATCTCTCCCTGAACATGCCTGTTTCAAGGTTGTTAAAAGCCTGGTAACAACCCGTTCATTTGAATCAGGCGTGTTGGAGCAGGGAGAGATCTAAAACATGCAGGGTGTAGTAACTAGTTACTACCAAACACTGATCTTAACAGACACAGATATCTGGTGTGTCAGGTTATTGGGCTTTGACCTCCCAAAGTGTGTTCTCTCTGTAATCTGTGGGAGCGGTGTGTTGGATTCTTGGGTGAGTATGTACTGTACAGGTTTTAATTAAGCCCTATTTAACACTGCAGGTGTTTCAGTCATGATTCAGGAACGATTCAATCAAGAGGAACACATCTTGTGAATTAAACGATTAGTTAGACGATGCGCACTGATTCGCTATTTAAAATGTGATTATAAACGCGTATTTAAGTTTGACAAGTCAGCTATGTATTTCCTCACTTTAAGACTGGAGGTGGACTGTGGTTATAGTTACAGTTGCAGGCCATATCGTTGGCTGGGAGAACTGTTAACCGAAGCCTGACCGTCAAGGAAGCATGCATGGGAACCGGGATACTCGTTGTCGGAAATGTCACTGAACGACTTCTGAACGAATCCTTTTATCCAGTGAAAGTGAAAGATTTGGAATCTATAAAAAGCCACTAATCTGCCATCACAATTTTGACACGTGGATGTTATCAACTCATAACCAACTGAATGACTAGAGCTACAACAGTTCCTGGCAACTAGAGTTGTGTAACAGTTCCGGTATACACATGTTATTCATGTAACTCTCAGTATGTGAAAATAAATCACAGCAGCCAAGCACGCAGGAAATGGTACTGTGAATGCAGACTAGTCAATCACACCAGCTTCCTGCACTCTAGGATGGCATTAAAGGGGGTTTTCACTTGTTTCTTGTTTTTGTTTTTGCTTTGTTTTTCTTTGGAAATGTGTTAAATTATTTTTCTAGCTAGTGACACATCCTACATTCCTAATTCTTGATTTTGAAAGCGTACGCATTCAGACTTTTGAAGGCAGTTCATCATACAGCTACAGCACACAGCCATAAATGTGACGGCCCCTGCGTTAAAGATAGTCAGCGGTTAATACGCTCCTCGCGGTCTTCTAGCTGCTCATACCGGTTGCCCGCTGAAAACATAAACCAGTGTATCCACACACTAACAATGTGGTGCAGACCGCACCAAGCAACACAATCCCAGCCTTGGCAATGCGAGTCCAATGTGGACTCTTCTGAGGGAGCACCCTATGGTATCGAAGGGAGAAGTGTTTTTACTGTTTTGATCGAGTTCAAACGTCAGCAAGCCTTTCTCCAGCGTCGCTGACTCCACCTTTAACTGTCCCGTGTCCCTTTCACCTAGAACGCGGCCCTGGAGGGAAGCCTGGTGGAGGCGCAGGCCGTGTCCACCGGGGGCGCTGCCGAGCACCAGGCCCAGATCGCCAGCCTGGAGGCCGCCATTGAGGTCGCAAAGGGCGACCTACACAAGCAGATCCTCAGCTACCAGGAGCTGCTGGACATCAAGCTGGCCCTGGACGCTGAGATCGCCACCTACAGGTCACTGTTGGACGGCGACGACATCAGGTGAAGACCAAAGATAGTTCACACGTGAACACGGCCAGTTGTCGACAGACAGAACTGTTTACTGACATTGTTATATGTAACGGTAGCAAGTCGGTAGCGCTGTTCAGTAAGTTACGTAAACCTCACTCTCCACCACACCTCAAGAACTGGCTGCTAGAGCCCTCGGGCTCTCTATCACGTGTACACAAACTTATTTAAGGTAATGTGCAACATAATGCAGGTAGTAATAACATTAAGATTGCAAAACTAGACACCAGTAACGGAAAGGTGTTTCGGTGACACGTTAGCGCGACCAAGCTAGGCTAACATCAACATCTGCCCGTGCGTGGGTTTTCAGCTTCGCCGCACACGGCTACGAATCCGCTGCCTCGCTCTTCAGTTCCCCCGGTCCGTCCCAGGCCAACTCCACCCGGGCCGAGGACAAGTAAGGTCCAGCCCTGCCCACCAGGGGCCCACCTGCCATTGCTGTATAACCGGTATGTTTTACGTCACCATGGCCTCTTTCACTTTCCCTGCTCAATCATCACTTTATACTATGATGCACACGTGCACACACACACACACACACACACACACACACACACATTCACACGCTGTATGCAAAGGTATGTGTAAACACATGTTGGCTGTGTTTCAGAATAGTCTCTCTTACGAGAGCCTGTAAGAGGCCAGCTAAGGACAAAACTGAACTCATGGCAGTCCTACAGTATATTCCACATGCAATGGTTGTTGTTAGCGGTGATGTACATAATGCGATTATTGCTGCACTGACAGTAAGACACTTCATTTAATGGAGTTTGTTTGATCTCATCTGTTTTCCGGATGTCTCTGGACCATGGCCTATATGCAGTCATTGAGGAAGCATATGAAATGTTTATGGGTGAGTCATTGTAGCTGCGACTTCATTATCTTTGATCTCTGAGTCATTCAGGAGGCTTTCATTACGCACTGTTACTGAACGCAACAATCAGCTAATGGCCGATAGCGAGCATGTCCAACATCACATCACAATTGACTGTGTTTTTCTTTTCACAGAAACACAGAAAGAATCAGGATCCACTACCGGGACATCAGATGAAGAGACTGAAGCGTAGCACCCCAGATGTGTTTGCACATACGTACCGGTCTTCAGCTAGCTCAGTTAGCATGCATGCAGTTGCCCTAAATTGTGACTGTAATAAAGCTGCTTGCATTGTCTCGTGTGTTTAATGCCTTTTTTTCACACAATATTCTCTCCCACCTTACTGTTGGCTGTTGCGTTTCATATCTGTTCAGTACTAGACACAAGCCACCACCATAATTAATATAATAGATACACATGTTGCATTTCATGAACTATAACAACAGAGTGCCAAATATACACGCACACAGAAAAATGTCACTGTATGGCAGTGCATTATAGCCGCTTTATGCATCAAAGCAACGCGTACGGTATTTTCAACACGTGTTTGGTTGTGAAATTTGCTGGAGAGGCCACCTTTCTCACAGCATTGCCGACAGGACACAGACGTTGCACTGAGCCACGCTGTGGTTCAAACTGAAACACGCAACCTGTGTGAGACACAGAGAGCATAACGTAAGCATGCATAAACTTTCACAAGCATGCGAGCGGCGTGTAACCACTGTAACTACTGCTCTGGGACTGGAGGTGTTAGGCCAACTTGGGTAGTGAAACTATGGAGACAGTGAAGCTTGAACCAGTGTTTCTGGAGGGTCCCCCTTCACAAGACACAGCTGTGTATGGGAGAGAAATTAGGCCTATCGACTGAAACCCCACGCACGCACGCACACACACACACACACTGGCACACACCACATGTATTTAGTATTTAGCACAATGTGCTTTATGGCTCTAGAAATGCCCCTTCCTTGCATATTATATTTTAACTGTGTAGTGGCAGACCACACTACCGTTGGGTAAATAACATGGCAGCATAAAAGCTTCAGTCTGGTCTTAATAACGCCAGGGACTTTTTTGTTGTTGTGTGGCACTTTGGTCACATGAAAACTATTAAGCGGTATTTCCCCAATTCACCCTGAGATATTACACTTATATTACACTTCTCCATGGAAGCACGGCATACGGCAACGCAACATAAACGATGCTCATAGTGAGTGGAATGGCTTCTGAAACCGCATCCCTCACATAATACTGTATTATATACACTATTATTAGCCAATTCACTACAGTATGTTTACTATGTTTCTAAGGGAATTGAATACAGGCTTCATCAAGAATATAAGCATGTCATTACCAAACGGCCAATGTGACATGAAATGAGGAACAAGAACGTCACTTGAAAGATCACACGTCTAGATGAATGGCGGTTCTCATGAATGTTTACCCGTGACCCCTCATAAAGCAATATAAGAGATATAAAGTTGTAATAATAGCATGCCTATACAATATTAACAGCCATAAACATTAGGGAGCAAATGTGCTGTATGTTATCGTTGTGTTATCTTAACGATTAACAATATGGGAAATTAGCCCTCGAGTGACCCCATGCTGGGGAAAGGGGTTTTTAAACACCCTTCTGGTCTTCTGTGTTGAAGCTATAGCAAGACTATGCAGTCCCCTTCCACAGGCCACCAACCAGGCTACCCACTCAACTTCAAGGTGTCAGTCATCTCTGGTCTTAAAAGCCTCCACCTGGACAGGCAGTGCTTTGAAAAATGGGCTCAGGAATGAAGAAACCCAATCACCTGTGGAGAGGATATACCGCCATTGTTTCAGTTCCATCCTGACTGTATTGGTTCACTGGCTTTAGTGTGACAGGTGAGAAACACGGCAACGACACAGGACTTGTCTAGAGTCTAGCAACGTCTAGTCACATACTTGGACATAATTATTCATACGGTATGTTTTGGCCAATGGTGACGAATAACAACTTAAGGACAGGAGACACAAGAAAGAGGAATGAACAGCTGGATTATACAGTGTTACGATACGGCCACGTGACACTGTGGTTAAAGGGGAAACCATATAAGCGACTGAGAAAAGAGAGAAATTTACATCCACCCGCTGTACCACTGTGAGAAAAAGGCAGAACATATAAAACAGACCACTGGCACCATCATATGACTGGGTGAGTTTCATGGGCTGCTCGTGGACGTTCTCGAGTGTTAGAGAAAACGAAATGTGACCTGTTTGGTTTGTACTTGCTCTTTTGTGGTGTTTAATGTACGGCATGCTACAATCTGAATTACAGTTTGCATGTATATATATACAGTATATATATTGTATATGTACTTTAAATACTGTATAATGTGATTCAGATTGTAGCATATAATCATATATATATATATATATGTGTGTGTGTAGCATACATTTATATAACACATATTGATTCTTATTTCTGTTTGCAGATAAAATGGACGATTTCTATGCTGTGACCACGGACTATTTATCTGATGAGAACGTGAGTATTATTTGCATTTCCACATTGGTGAATAATGACTTATGAATCTGTACGTGTGGCATACATGCCGAGATAGACACGCCTGTGGCCGGGGCGAACGGTGTCGGAACAGAGGTTACTCCTGATGGCTCACCCCACGGAGGGAATCATTGGTGGCACTGCTCCCTTGAGAGATGGGTTAAAGGCAGAGGATGAATATCAATGCATGTATGTGTATGTGACAATGAAAGCACCTTTACCTTTACTTTGCATGGGCTTAGGTGGACAATGATGCTAAGTGCTGTTGAAATTAGCACGCTAAGACAATCGACATAATATTAAATACAGTATAGTGCATGTTGATATTCCATCACATTATATATATATACTATATATATATATATATAGTATATATATATACATACTCTATATATATACAGCAAATACATTGTATAATGTAGTTACTGTAAATACATTGTATGATGTATTTACTGTAAATACATGGTATAATGTATTTACTTTAATTATGTATTTACAGTAAATACATTGTATAATGTAGTTACTTTAACTATGTACTTACAGTAAATACATTGTAGAATGTATTTACTTTAATTATGTATTTACAGTAAATACATTGTATAATGTAAATACATTGTATAATGTATTTACTTTAATTATGTATTTACAGTAAATACATTGTATATACATTGTATAATGTATTACATAATGTAAATACATTGTATAATGTATTTACTTTAATTATGTATTTACAGTAAATACATTGTATATACATTGTATAA
>JAODUE010026140.1:0-22588 GCA_027564755.1 Amblyopsis hoosieri
CAGTTGAGGTGGTACGGGCATCTGGTAAGGATGCCCCCTGGGCGCCTCCCTTGGGAGGTGTTCCAGGCACGCCCAGCTGGGAGAAGGCCTCGGGGAACACCCAGGAATAGGTGGAGACATTATATCTCCACACTGGCATGGGAACGCCTCGGGATCCCCCTGCTAATGTGGCTCGGGAAAGGGAGGTTTGGTGTCCCCTGCTGGAGCTGCTGCCCCCGCAACCCAACTCTGGATAAGCAGATGAAGATGGATGGATGGATGGATGGATATATAAAAAAATATATTTTAAATGTATTGTTTTGTGCAGGAGAAAACTATCGGTAGTCTGTCAATTTGAGGTTATTTGATTTTGCCATGCATACTTCAGTTGAGAGAGATGGAAAATTACTGTATATTGAGCTAAAACTTTGTTGGAATTACCCATTAAACACTGATGGAAATAGTAAGTGTTGTAGTTCTTGTCAGATTATAGGGCTAGGTGTTTATGGCAAGAGAACAATAATGGTTTCAGTGAAATAGCCCCCAGACAGTTTACTGCCTATAGGTACAGTAAGCCTACTGTCTCTAAGTTATTAGACCTTTATACTATACGTGTAAATAGTTGAATATAAATTGTTGACATTTGCTAATGTAGCAATGATTTATGGAATATACTGTATTTTGAGTGTGAAAGTAAATGTTGCCCATTTTAACATTAGCAACTGATGAACATTAAATAATTTAACAAGTGAAACATACGTATAAGGACACCTATTGCTTATTTGAAATGTGTTCCCAAATTACTCATGGCTAGCCTATGTAAACATATTTCTAAAAGTCTATTAATTCAGTAAATTAAGTTGACAGAAATTCACTTTTTATAGGATTTGACTTCACCACACAATAAATAATTTATAGGCATTTTGGAGACAAGTTGACAACCATGTAGAAAAAGTAAAGTGGCGTTTAAAATAGCCTACACCCATTCCTAGCATTTTTTTGAAACTGCTGTTACATGAAATCCCATGTTGTTTATATCTGTTTGCAAATTATGTCACATATTGTATTTAGAATGTAATTCACTTTTCAATTGAGTTCTGAATGCAAACATATATTTACGGCACATTTCTGTAATTTAGCTCATGAAATATACTGAAGGCAGCCAAACCATATGCATAATAAATCAGAACAGCTGCAACACTTATAAAACACCATGTACATGTACATTAACTACTCTTGAAGTGAACTGAATCTGTTAGCAGATTCAGGTTTCTTATTCTAATTTATTTTGATGATGAGAATTATGTTGTTAAGCTATAGGTTTGTTTGAGAAATTAAATAGATAATTGACAAATAATTAATTAAATTTACATAAAAAATTAACTGAGGAGCAGAAATTCCATATGTTCCAAATTTAGCTTCAACGAAGTTTAGAGGGTATGCAAATAAGTAGAACTAATTATAAATAAATTTCAAACAGTGTCAAAGCTCCATAATTAGGAAAAAGATATTCTATGGTCAACCATTAAGATGCTATCATTAACTTGTGTGAAAAATCTTAGGTATCAGTGTTTAAAACAATGCCATCTTCAGGAAAGGATATCCCCATTTCACATTAAACAGTATTATTACAAGCAAACTGGGCATCATCTTTCCCCAGCTTGATAGTATAAAACGCACAGGCTTGGTTTTGTGTGCCACAACAAGGAAGTTCTGGAAAAGGAGACCCAATGAAGGTATGTGCACGGAGAAGAATGGTGCTATTGTCTACGGCTGGTTGCAGAGTGCAGAATCTTGTTAACCTTTGGAATCTGGCATTAGACCAAATTGGCAGGAAAACAAGGCTTGGCACCTGCCTGTTGATATGCCTGGACAAGGAGGCGTGTGGTCACCCTTGCGTCTCTCTCTCTCTGAAAAACCTATGCATACACAGGTAGTAAAAAACATAATATTTAATTTGAAAGCCAGCATTAAATTTTTTCATTATGTAGCCCATACTTTTTTTATACGCTATCATTGTAAACTAAATTAAAGAGATAGTAAAATAAAATATATAAATATTTCAGACTGCGAAGCAAGAAAACAGTGCATTCAACATTATTCTTTCTTGATGTATGTATTTGTTAGTAGGCCTACTGGATTGTAATACATATCCTACACTTAAAGGTATAGTCAGTCATTGCAAGCTAAATGTAAGTTTTTACATTTTTTGTCAAATTCAACAAATTCCTCCACGCATTGCGCAAGCTAACCGTTCTCTGTACATGTTGAAAAAAGAATCTGTATAGCAACATATACAAAGGGGCAAACACCGCTCATACCATGGTGTTTCAGGTGTTTCCTGATTTAGTTTAAGTCTAACCATCAAAAAATAACCTTAATACATTATTCCTAAAATCTCGAATTTAGCAAACATTAAAAACTCTTTACAATCTCTGGTTTGTAAATGTTATTCATTCACCAATGTTGATGCATTAGTATTTACATGTAACAAGGTTAAACATCATTAATCATATATAGTTTGGCATCAAAACTACAAAAGTGTAATTACAAAACATCACATTATTGCATGTGCATGATACTGCAGAATCATGTTTACTTAATGTAATATTTACATAGTATTTACTGTTATTACGCTTATAAATGCATACATTGCTATGTTGTTACATTGTACAACATTTATTGTGCCCTTTAATGTGCACTTAATACTACTCTGTGACAGTGTTACTCTTATTGTTTCCCTGGTGATGGTATGAAGTGCAGGGCAGACACTTCAGCATGTCTGAGACAACATTAACATGAGCAAATGTTTTCTGATCATCTTGTCCGGTGATGTGAACCATGCAACAGCTGTATATGGATTCCAATAATTCTTTTCAAGTCCGGGGAGGAGGTTTTTATGGTCTACTGAGTCAAGAGCAGTGGGATAGCGCCAGAGAGATGTTCTGTCTGTCAAACACACATTTCACATCCCCGACTCTATCCTTGATGCAACTGTCCTATGTAATAATCATTGAATCCACTGGGAACATTATGGTACTCCATGATCTACTTGACATGGTGCCAGCTCTCTTTTCAAAACTCTTTTGGCTTAGCACCCACATCTTAAATGTGCCCTCAAATGCCCCCTGGTAGTGACCAATAGCAGCACGCCCAGAGACCCAGGTGTTCCCCGCTGGTTGTCCTCACCTCTCCTGACCCTTAACGGGCAATCACCGCAGGATTCACACGCTCAGGGGGTCTCCGTCAGAAGGCCTGGTCTTAGGCCATGGGCCTGGCTCAGGGAGGGGGTGCATTATTTAGAGGTCAGAGGCATAGTGCTGTAGTATTGTTGCCATCATCTGGTAACAATGCCTCAGCAGAACCAGCTGACATTAGTAGGAAGAGGACGCAGCTGCAGCGACATTACTACAATGACTCAGCATGACACTGGTGAGCGGTTATGATGCCGGGCTCTGCTATTAAACCTAATGAAGGGAAGAGGTGGCACCGAAAGAGTATGGACTGTGAACTCATTACATGTTTCAAAGCACAGTCATTTTATTGATATCATTATACGCACACAACAACACATAATGAACATGACTATATATTCATTATTGAGTTTTTAATGCTGTGATTATTATATTTTAGAACTATTGCATGGAACCATTCAACACATGCTAAGGCCTAGGTGATAAATGTCTGCATTGCAATGAAAATGTCTACAAGCATTTGTGGTGCTTTGCTTGGGATGTTGGAGGCTCTGGAGTGACCTGATACTGAAGAACTGATACTGTATGCATGTATTATAAAATGTAAAGTAGAACTTTAAATATCCATTCAACAGACCAGCTGTATTCCTGACATTATTGAGAATCGTTAATTTGAAGATATTGAGGAAAAAATATATTCTGATAATTATTGTTATGAAATTATTGCCCAGCCCTTCTATATGTGTCATGAATTTGTAAATATGTATTAATTTCACCATATAGTGTAGAGTTATTCCGCAACGATTTTCTTTCATGGGTGGAGGAGCAATCACTTATCAACATGAATAGCAAGGTTGTTGGTTATAAATCCAATGCTTGATAAACTTTTGTTAGCGATTCAAATTTTGAGTCCCCACCAAGCAGAATGTGCAGGAAAATCATACTACTACTGCTACAGTACAACTATTGTGAATGAGACAGCCTCTTAGTGGGTTAACATACAAAAAGAAGGCCCATCTGAGCATATAAATCTGAATGTAATTCTGGATGAATTAATCTAGGTAAAGGCTAACAGGCTTTATTTATATATAAGTTATATCAATATGTAAAATACAAAAGCAAACAGTTCGAACTTGTATATACTGTATTCTTGTTACTGTTTGCATTTCAAACCATTTGCTGATACTAATTCAGCCTCTATGTCACAGCAAATCTTTGGATATGCGCATTCTGTGCCACTCGTTGCATTTATCCTGACCAAGGCTGTACCCACTATTGAGGTGACCAAGGTCCGGACCTCTGAGGTATACAAGGTGAGGTATACGCACATTAAATAGGCACAACTGACCTATCGCTAAGCCCCGTCCATCTAACGAAGACAAATCCATAGACCTATCAGATTGTGAATTTTCTTGGGTTTTATGAGGATTAATATAGTATACTGAATAAATGGACAACCAATATGCAGGGGGTAGATGCAACACTGATACAAAGTATCCTGAGACACTATGCAGTGAGGCTATTTTCATCCCGTTTCCTAAACCAAAATAAAATGGAGCCTTATGTCTGTAGATTAAACTGTGATAGTCACAGTGTCAACTCAGTATAAAAATAAAGGCAAACAAGGATGTTTACGCTCGATCTATGGTAAGGCAACATTGTGTATAATATAGGCCTGTGTGTGTGTCTAGGCCTACATGTAAAGTTAGCTAATTGCAGCGAGCATTATCACAATGTGATAAACGCACCGGGTGGTCAACTTTAGCCAACGACATAATTAACTGTCATGTCTATTACTTTGTTCTGCTTATTTCTGTGATAATTGGTTGTTGGTCTTGAATGATTTGATCTGCTATCATGATGAACGTGGAATTGACCTAGACCCTGCAGCCTATGTACTGTTATTGTGATGTAAACTCTCGCCTCAAAGCAAGTCATCTTGCACCATAGTTAGCATTATCTTTTTTATATGTTGCTCTTCTTGGCATAATGAAGCCCCTTTTGACGGTTTCTAGACATAACCGGTCTTCCAAAAATCACGTAGAGCCTGACACTGACCGCTGCCATTGTTTATCTATTCATATCTGCTAGTTTTGTGTAATGTTTGTCAGAGTTATAGCAACAATAGCTACAGTAAGGGGTCGAGCCTTTGCAACAGGTAAATTGCGTCAACCTACTGTATATGCTAGTTGCTATTCCGCCTTTTGGTATAGTTCTAGCTTTATATATACTGCAGTTACAAAATCCAAAGCTACAAAAAATGTTCGTCTTGACTTTACTTTTGATATTCATATTTATATTTCTGGAAACAGGTTCACAATAAAACTGACTTGATTTTATGTTTTGAAAAGAAGTTAATAAAGCCATTACGAAAATATGAATAACATGTTTAGCTTGTTGTCAACAATGTCAACTAAGTAATTGATAAGAGCCTATTTCAGGCGGTCTATTGCTCTTTTCTCTACAGTTGAAAAGAGGATTACTCACTTAATGCACTCTGAGCCTCCTGTCTCCAATTAACACGTAACAGGGTGAATGCGGGGATCCCTTACACCAAGCCTGTATCTGCCAGAGACAGTCTTGACAGTTTAATACCTGGACTGAAAGGATGAGACTGACAGTAAGCCCATTTAACCCCACTTTAATCTTTCAGCACTGGATCTGCACTAAAAACTGTTGAGGATGAGTATAATACCCTATAACAAAATGTATAGCCAATCAAAGAGGACTAGATTGATTGTCGTTTTAAACAAGGCACCAGATGTGGGCTGTGTGGCGAAATTGGACTCTTTAGAGACCAGTGCTTTGGCTACCGAAGCTATAGTTAAACTTTGAACACGGAAACATCACTGTAGACATCTGGAGCAGAATGACGCAGCTTCATCCCATGGGTTAGTGCTTTCTCCTTTACTGTCTGCCTGACCTCCAGACCCCACCCTAATCTCCCTTTCCCACACACGTATACACTGACCTATGTTGACAGAGGTCAAAACCAGTCCCCAAACTGCACCTGTAGAATTGACATCAAGCCGAGATGGGAAGTATTTTAAGCCCTGACCTGAAGGATAGTGCGGAAATAAACCCTGTTCAACAAAGATCCGGTTGGTTCCAGGATTTAAAAAATACAACAATGATTTCTGCCTATTTATGAGCTTGGCTTGTCTCCGGACCTGAATCCAAGATATGTGCAATGCATCAACATAAACACTAACTGACACTGATAGGTTATCACACCCATTGACATGAACACAGCAATTCACTCAACACATGAATCTTAGGTAGGTGTTGACATGTTTATTTCAGGGGGGCTTCTTCCTAACGGCATTCACTGATCGGAGTCAATATTCCATGTGATGTATCACAAAGTGATGAAAAAGTGCATGGAATAGTACAGTAACAGTAAAGCACATCTAGCAAGAACACACTATTGGAGACAATGTAGTGATGTGTGATCTGGATATTTATGCATCTTCACATGATTTATTAAGTATCAACTTAAAAATCTTCAGTATGCATTCTGTATGTTCTGTATGTTGTGCACATTGCTTTTTGCAGCAGATGTATCATGAATGAAAAATGTGTTTTCCTTTCAATTTACATAAGCCTATATATTAAAAAAAAAAAAAAAATACACCTTGATGGGAAAACTGTCTGTTTGGCTCTGCTTCCCTGATCTGGCTGCTAGGGTCTGGCGGGCTCCATGAGTCGTCTATAGTATTGTGCCCATGGTGGGATAAGATGAGACAATCTGTTTGGAGCAGGCGGCCGCTACCAGCCAATTCAACATGACTGGAAAGAAATGGTGTCAGCGTGGACCCGGATCCCTGTGGAAACTTTCAACACCTTGTTAAACCCAGGGTTGGGAGGACTGAGCACAACATTTTGTGTATGATCATTCATTCCACAACTGATGAAAACAAATGAGAAAGAATTGCCCCCTTGACATGCAGGTCTAAGAATCAGGTGCTTGTTGATTGTGATGAACCGTAACCTCTAAATTGACACTGCTTGACATTGCCCTATCAAATCACAAATCCTTCACATAGCCATACACTCAGATACTGTAGGCCTATGCCACTGCAATTCTAGGCATTATACGACACCTTGATGAAGCTTTGTCCCTCGTGTCCATCGCAAATGTCAAAATCCAATTGTGATTTCATGTCGAAAATAAAAAATAGAAGAAAAAAAAACATTCTGGCCATGGTGGTACTGTATGTAGCATACATGCGGGAATAAACATGCAATCAATAACTACATAATTAATTAATTATGCATTCATATAGATCTTCCTACAATATGCAATAATGCAATATATACTGATTTAGTACTATTTCCGAAAATAGGTAATAACGCAATTAGTCTATGATTTTGATTGATTGACGTAGACACACCAATCAAATTGTCATTAATTCTCTACAGTACATGCCTGGCATACTTTCACAACCTTTGTTTTCAATATAAAGTATATATGGTAAAGGAGTCGACCAGGGAACAGGGAGACACGGAGAGAGGTTGTTTTAACTGCCTGAACCAGGGATCCTTTATTAATCAAAAACCATATCACTCGTAGTATTGTCGCTACTACTCAACAGCCTATGTCGCCTAGCAACACCCTGCAACTATATAACACAGCTCTCACAGTAAACTGTCGCGGTAACGGCTGGCTATGAATTATGATAACTGAGGTACCCCTACAATATAGGATTTAACAAAACTTTAAATATGCAATAATGCAATATGGATTCAGTACTATTTCTGAAAATAGGCAAAAACGCAATTAGTCTACGGTTGTGATGATCAATAACCTTTTCAATTAATGACAGACAAACCAAACCAGTTTTCATTAATTCCCTACATGCATGGGATACTTTTACAACCTTTGTTTTCAATATAAAATATATATAGGATTTACCAAAACTTGCAAATGTGCATGGGCTTTATGAATAAAATTGACTTGACTGTGCAAAGTGTACCACCGCACGTGGCCTTGCGCCGATGAGGGGGCAATTTTGAGGTTTTAATTTCCATTGTTGCATTTCCCGCCCTCTTGAAATATAACAGGCTGCTCGTACGCATGTCATGTCATCACCATATCCCAGAATTCCACTAGCCCAGCTGATCGTAAATAAGAACCTGCATTCACGGGCCCCTGGTTGACGCCGGGCCCCAATGCGGTTGCATTGTTTGCATTATGGTTAGTTACACACTTGGTCCCTATTAAATCCTCCCAGAGCAACACACACACACACAAACACAAACTATGTATGTTTATACATTTGTATGTAATGTGTTCTCAAGTGAAAATCCTTTTGGTTTTATTCAATTTTATCACCTGATAGATTTTTTCTTTGCTTAAAAAAATGCAATAAAACCACTAATACTACTACTGATGAGTTTCCTTCAACTTAGACAGGAGCCAATATGTTTGCATGTCGTGGTTGAAAACGTGTCTGTAACAAAATTCCTGAGATTTGGCAACAAACTCGTATGGTTGGTTATCAATAGTTTGTAATGTCTGTTTTCTTTTTTATTACACAAGCGTGTTGTCAAAGACAAGAAACACAGTTCTCTGTAAACACAGAATGATACACACAATAATGCCAGTGAATTTGTTTGAATGACAATGCCCCTAGGGTAATCAAGTTGTTGGTGTCTGTAGCAGTGATGACGAATTGGTGATCTCTGTGTGCGTGCATGTGTGTATGGAGGTGGGGGGTCTGTCTGTCTTAGTGCTACTTGTTTAAGAACATGGGTTCTACTCTACCTCGTGCAGCATGCTTGGCGAACATCTTGTTGTAATACGTTGAACCAACATGGCGGATTCACCTTAAGTACAAACAGCCTAAGGGTGTGTTGTCTGACAGGCGCATGTTGTGCCCTGACGTGCCACTGACATCTTCCAAAGAGAAGCACATGTGGGCTTCTTCATGTGTCAGGAATTTGGCTGATGGCTCAGCACTTCTTGCTGTTTGACAGAACTCAAGCCATGACAGTAAGCATAATTTATTAATGTAATGTTAACTATTCTGTGCATGTCAGTATTTAAAAAGAAAAACATGACAGTCTCTGGTTAGCAGTTAACAGATGTGTACATTCTCATGTGAAACTACAGCATACCTGTTTATGCCCATGGTCATATCATTACACAAAATAAAGGCTTATATTCAAATTACATTATGTAAATATTTTACATTCATTCATCCACACTTTCCAGTGAAAGGTGAACACTACTGTATTTTATTAGAAGGTTGGGTAGAATCAGGGACATGCACAGGCACATGCATAGTTTTTTTAAGAATATATAGGCTAGGCCTATATACTGTGTGTATATATTTTAATGTTTTAACGATCTTCGATGCAATAATTTCAAATATCGATATTTGATACAATTTTCGATACCGCGGGTAGAATTAAAGCATTTTAATGTATTTATGTGTACACTTTTATTTATAAGCTTTAAGTTTCATAGGCTAGCCTATGCTTTTAACTATGGTGGTTCAGCCTCTCTTGAAAAAAACTAATCTTGATTCTTCAGTATTTAATTAATAACTATAGACCTATTTCTAAATTGCCATTTATCTCCAATTTTTTAGAAATGGTTGTGGCACTGCAGCTAAACGCCGTTTTGGATGACCACAACATCCTTGATAAGTTTCAGTCTGGCTTTTGAAGGATGCATTCCACTGAAACTGCCCTCCTCAGGGTTTCAAATGACAAATTGATGGCTGCTGATACAAGTAAATGTACTGTGCTTGTCCTGCTCGGAGTGTCTCTGTGTCAGTAGACACTTTTACGTCAGTCACTGCTCCTCTGTCCTGTGGTGTCCCCCAAGGTTCTGTGTTGGGTCCCCTGCTGTTCATCTTGTATATGCTTCCTCTTGGACTGATTATTCATGATTTTACTCTGATTTACTCCTTGCTTGAGGCATTACACTGGCTTCCTATTTGTTTGAGTCTATTTTAAAGACTTATTTATCACATATAGAGCTTTGCACGGTCAAGCTCCCCCATACATCCTGAACTTGGCTACACACACACCTCTGGCGGTCTCTGAGGTCTTCAGGTCAGGGCCTTTTAACTGTCCCAAGAACTTGGTTCAAAACAAGAGGTGCTTTTTAATGTAATATGTGTTTTGTTATTGTTGGTAATTTAATTGGTTTGACTGTAAAACACTTTGTGATTTCTTGCCTGTGAAAATGTGCTATATCAATAAAATGTACTTACTTATTTACTTACATTTTACATAGGCTACAAATAATGACATTGGGCCCGCTGTTGAACTTCTGAATCCTTATTTGGGCTTTGAACGAAAGTTTGCCCACCCCTGCCATTGACTGTTAACTTAACCCATCTTAAATGTTACAGTTAATAAAGACATTTTTTCTTTTTGTGTTTTAAACGGGTGCCCTTTTTGAGGGTTTTGCCTTTGCCCCTCCAGAGGTCTGTGCATGTCACTGGGTAGAATAGTTCAAATTATAAGCACCATATTCCATTCATTTGTTCCTTGACAACATCACACCAATGCTGTTAATTGATATGTGTAATTAAGGTGCACAGCTTCACTTGCATAATATTTTAATATTGTGTATGGCGGACAGTTACCGCATGCTCAGCACAAACATGCTGCTGTGCAAATGTTTGATGGCAAGGCAAAACAATTATCTGAAAGTCATATTTGATAGTAGACCTCGGCATGTCATTTTAACACTAGTGCTCAAGTGAATATCTGGACACCATCCATGGCCCATGAAATGACCCCATCTGCTGGGGTGCTGTGATGCTAAACAGAGTTATGTTGCTGTCACATGGCTGAGGCCATGGATTACACAGTGCACAGCTGACCTCCCAAGAACACAGGTTGAGCTTTTCCAGGCCTCATACAAAATACAGTACCAATAATGGAAATGTGGTTGATTGGATGGAGGCTGGAATGTAGGTTGTTGCTTTGTTTTTTATTACAGGACCACTGTGTGTACAACTTACAAAGCATAACCTATGTATAGCATTGTACTGTCTGTTAAATTGCTAATGTTACAACCAATGTATGTTAGCTGTTAGCTAGTGCCATGTTAGCTAGTACTGGGCAGAATGGTCTAGTGGTCTGGGTGTTGGACTTCCAGCCGGAAGGTTGTGGGTGCTGTGGGTGTTGACCTACGTGTAAGTATCCTTGAGCAAGATGCCTAACCCCTAACTGCTCCCAGTGGTTGGTTGCACCTTGCATGGCAGCAATCACCATCGGTGTATGAATGTGTGTGTGACTGGGTGAATGTCAGGCAAAATACTGTAAAGTGCTTTGGATAAAAGCACTATATAAATGCGCCCATTTACCATTTACTGTGTCTTACTCCAGAATCCCTGACTCCACCTTT
Organism: Amblyopsis hoosieri; assembly: GCA_027564755.1. Classification (NCBI taxonomy): domain Eukaryota; kingdom Metazoa; phylum Chordata; class Actinopteri; order Percopsiformes; family Amblyopsidae; genus Amblyopsis; species Amblyopsis hoosieri. The sequence continues at coordinate 11,545 of JAODUE010026140.1, forward strand.
AATGTGATGTTGGTAGGACCAAGGATTGGGGTAAGAATCACAGGACATGATTAGGAGGGCATGTTTGAATTAGAACTCCCAATTGGGACTCACCTGCCACAACATTTGTAGCTTCTCACATGAAGGTGATTTCTTTCAGTCTCGCCAAAGTGATGCCATGAAGAGGCACCTAGGCACACCTGCAACACACACGCCTCTGGCACTTGCCTGGGCACTTCTCCATGAACTAACATGTACAGTACAGTAAGGATGTTCCTGTTAAAGATTTCACAAATGTTTAAAGCATTGATTTATCTGTTATACTTTACAGTTAACCTTTACTAACGACCTTATCTAAAAAAATAATAATAATAATAATAATTTACAAATGATTTAGACATGCCTAATCCAACCCATATTAATGACACCATAAACTGAAGTTGGTGCTGAAATTCACAATAGTTGCCTGGAGGTTCAGAGTAAGTAACAGCACATTATCTCGTCTGTCTGCTACGATAACAGCTGACTCACCCAGCATGGACCCGATTCCCACAAGGAGACAATGGCATGGGCCTAGACTATCCAAAACAGGTGGATGGTGGCCTCCAACCACAGACATTATAGAACTGATTAAATGAAGCAATGATCTCATCTCAACAGCTCAAATGCCTGGCAACACCTTTTGTGGGATAGTTAACTCTTAATTATCATATATATTGTAGCAATAAATCTGAGTCAACACAAAATAATTGGCTTTAGATAGGGGGGGAAATAGAAACTGTATTCCACTTTCTTCTTGGAATTTTAGTAAGTTGATATTTTGTTTTACTACATTTGTGGGTGTAATAAAAGCAGAGGTTACATTTTGTTAAATGTAACTATTTTAAACTGACACAGTGGTTAGATGTTGTCATGCGCTAATAGATGAGTTTTGTTGTTAAGTCAGACAAAATCCATCTTTGCTTTACTCTGTGCCAGAAGTCTTACTTTCCTTGTGTTTTTCGCATAATTACATAAATAACTCTGGCTTCTTCATGTCATACAAACATGCAAGTCATGTTTTTGAATGAAAAATTATGTTATGTACCATCACAGTAAATGATAAAGATTGTGCACAGCACAAGCCGAAAGCTAATATTCAGCCGCAGCTAGTTGATGATGTGTGTGGGCATCTAGGGGGACTAGTTACACACTAGATACACACTCGGCACTAGAAATAGGCAGGGGCACAAGCTTAAACATAATTTAACTATCACTTTAAACTGAGTGACTGAATTGAACTCAAGGCCCTGACGGTGCATGGCGACAATGTTAACCACTAAGCCACTGTGCCGCCCAACATGTTTACCACACATGTAACATGACACTTTTCGGGCTACGCTCACAATGCAAAGTTTGCAAACCCAACCAAACGGCCCCCATGTGCTTGTTTGCAAAGTGAAATGTCATCTGGGGCACGCTGCAAACCCTGACTTAAGCCAAATACACAGCACGTAAACACTGTGACAAGGTCTTGCGCTCGCAAAAAATGACTGTTGTTCCAGTGTGGACAGGTTGTTGGCTGTCGCACTGTGATTGACTGATTGGATTCCAGTCAAAACTCTTTGTTCTGGCATAGTTCGCAGAGTAAATAGAGCAACATTGGACTGTGTGAAATTGTAGGAGTATTCCATTACATTGTGTACAATGGTGCAGATCAGATGTACATACTGTATGAGATGAGGGTTTGCCAAACACATATTGTTGTTTTGGGTACACAGACACATCTGATCCTACACATCATAGGGACAGAGCCATGTGTAGTTAAAACTAGTGATTGAAAGAGTTGGCTTGATAGCAGTTCCCGCCATTGTAACATATTGATCCATATGTGGAAATAATAATACAACAACTGAAATAAAAACATTACATCATGGGCATTGTAATGCAGTCCAGGCAACATACCAATAAAAATAATCATACACTGTTCAGTTTGGCCTGTGATCAAGAATTTCTTTACAATAGCACCCATTCACCATGTGTTTACACTGACAAGAGGGTTGTTAAGATGCGCACCTGCTCACGAAGAGCAGACATATTATATTTTAGAGATTCATGTAGCATATAATAATAGTGTTTAAGAATTGTATTGAGTAAACTTCTAAATTTCCAAATATTTTAAGTATGCTTTTTAGCACTAGTAACAAGAAATACAAGAAATACTTTTTAGTCTTAATTCATCCATATAGCAGGTATGATAGCATTAGGGCTATACTGCCTCTTTCATCTCTATGTGTGAGCTCCTCCTCTGGCTCGACTCATTAGAAAGATTGCCACAGAAACATTTTGTGTAGCAATCAACGGGACACCGCCTTAAGCCTAGTTTATACTTGACGGAGTTGCGACGGTGTGGCACGCGCCAAAAATGACGTCACATTAGAGGGAGCGGCCTGGTGCGTCGCAAGCCATGGCGCGCACCTCCGATTTTTTGTAACTGCATGGCGCGTCTGCCGCGTTGGGTCTTCTTCCTATAATATGATGCAGATGATGATAATATAATGCAGATTAGATCGGGAGCGATCGGGACAGAGCAACGATTGCAAACCACAGTTGTGAATATTTTCAGAACAGGCATTGCCTAGCTGCCATGCTTACTAGCTAAATACATCAGAATTAAAACATAAAATAACCTATTTCTGTTGCTGTGCGAAGATAGGAAACCTCCCGATCAAATGTAACTTCACGTCTGTGCACTTCTCTCAGAGGCTGGTAGATTTTAACAATAAACCTATGCATTGCCTTTGGCATTTTTAGCGTAATTGTGGAAGCAGAATTAAAACAGAAAATATAGATGATTGGAAACCCGCCGTTCTAAAATTGACATGTCACGTCACGTCTCTCACGGCTATTATGTACACACTTAAGAAGGCTACAGTAGAGGTTTATTAAAATCATGTAATACTCCAAACATCCAGTGTTCCTTGAGAAGTAATAAACTGTAACAGAACATTCTCAAAACAATAGAAAAGATGAAAGTTTGCACCACTTCCTCAACTTCCTAAACATTTTTGTATAGTGCCACCTTTTCGCCTAGGGCGCGCGCGGGATGCGCGCCACCCAACACGGCAAGTATGTTGAGGCCTTTAGTATGGCAACATTCTATAAGGCAGCAGCACACAGTACAGTATATGTGCACTCCTGGCATGTTCCAGATGAAAATCTGGAACCTCAACCTCAAATATGTCATAAGCTATTCCTAGGTTCTCTATTTTGAGCCAGTTACAAAAAAGAGATTTACGTGGTCTTAAACTAATAAATGGCCACCGTAAAGGGGACAAATTATGATGAAAAAAAAATATATTTTGGTTTCTTTGTCTACCAAAACCACAAAAGTTGATATAAGACAATTCAGTTAATTTTGGGTAGCATACAGGTGTTGAATACAGGTGCTTCAGCAAGGGCTTTTGACGTCATAAACCTTACATTTGAATAATATTACCCCATCAATTTAATTATCTCCACCTATAGCTTGAGAATTATTTTTGCTAATGTCTGCTTTGTCTTTCTTACAAGCATTGGATTCGCTAGGATATAGCCCCAGACACGTTGGAAGGGACTAGCAGTGATGTAGTGTTAATAGACCATGGAAAGTCAATAAAATTCAGTGACTTACAGCAATGACAGGTGAAATAACCATGCATTCACACTGACAGGTACAGCCCAATGCGACAGCTGTCATTCATTTCAATTAGCAACGGACTTTATACCATGAATGGAGCTACAATTTTGAATCTGATATTGGCCTTTAACCTTCATGATGAATTAATACCATGCTTATGGATACATATGGCTCTGGTTATCAAAACGTCACACCCGTTCTGCCATACATGCTGAGCTGTCCCTTTTATACATCGTTACGGGCCGGCGCTGTGTGTGACTACTTTGCTGGCTGCAGTCATAGCAAGCTGCTGGCCTTGAGACCATTCCACCTCCCGTACCTTTACCATGGAACAGCGAGACGAACTGAAGGCTAGAGATGAAACTTTTAAAATTTCAAAGCACAATTATAGTGACCAAAATTATCATGGTTAACGGTATTATCACAGTATTGTTAAAATGTGCTGAATATAAGGAAAAAATGTACTGTACTGACATAAATAACCTAATTTTTACAGGTTACTAAGCCTAAATAAATCACAAATAAATGTTATATCTGCTCAGTCCTCTATCTCTTCGGCTAATTTATTATGTTACTAATTTCACTGACTGCATTGATTGTGCAGGAGGCTATTCACCATGTTGTGAATGATTTAGCGACAGTTCAATTATGTAGAATCATTAATATATTTACGTACCTGAGAAGTGAAAACATTTTCAGGGGAGCCATATTTACCATATTTACTATATTTACATACAGTAGCCTAGACTAGGCTACATTAGGTAGTTTCGCAGAGCCAGTCTTTACTTTTACTGTGACGTAGTGCTAATAGACAGAAGAGGCTGACTTTGAGAACACTGTTGGATAGATTGAATCCAACAGTGGATTCAATTGATAAACAAATCGATAGGGCACAAACTATTGTATTAGTAAGCATATGCTACAGTAGGCTATGTAGATTAGCATTGCCTAAAAAAACACGAGATGTAAAATGAAGCGTCTGCCCCGCGTGCAGTGTTTTAACAAAACAGTCATGCTCCTTCATCATGATTAACATCACACGTGAACACTGGTGTAGCCACGGGTGTGCCAGTATGTGCTTGTGCCACCCAAAGAGGCAGCTGGCACACACCAGAAATCAAAACAGCATGCATGTTTTGTTATAGCCTTACTAAAAGGTTTTGTGCGAAAGGTAGGTTATTATGGTTAAATTACTAATTATAATAGTCCAATTGTTCATTCTAAATTTCGTTTAAAAAAAAGAATAATGCACTTTTCCAGGGAGAAACCTCAACTGAGGAGGTAATTGGGCGGTGGAAGGAACACTGTGAGGAACTCCTGAATCCTACTGACATGCTCTCTGTGGTAGAGACAGAGCTGGAGGCAGATGTAGGGTGGTGGTTCCCCTCTTCAAATATGGGGATCAGAGAGTGTGTACCAATTACAGGGGTATCACACTACTCAGCCTCCCTGGTAAAGTCTACTCCAAGGTGCTGGAGAGGAGGGTTCGGCCGATTGTCGAACCTCAGATTGAATAACAATGCGGATCCCGTCCTGGTCGTGGAACAATGGACCGGCTCTTTGCTCTCGAAAGGATCCTGGAGGGGGCTTGGGAGTATGCCCTTCCGGTCTACATGTGTTTTGTGGATCTGGAGAAGGCGCAGCGGGAGGCGCTGCAAGAGTATGGGGTGAGGGGGTCCCTTTTAAGGGCAATCCAATCCTTGTAGGCCCAAAGCGAGAGCTGTCAATGCATTCTCGACAGTAAGTCGGACTCGTTTCAGGTGGGTGTTGGTCTCCGCCCTGGCCAGGGTGGAGATGCCAGGGTGCTTTGTCACCAATCCTGTTTGTGATATTCATGGACAAGATATCGAGGCGTAGTCATGGTGGGGAGGGGTTGCGGTTCGGTGTATTGTTCCATGTATGTACAATACATCAAATGTATTGACTGATGTCTATTTTGACTGATGTCTACTGTTGACAGTAATTTAACCTTATTACATGTAACTACATGCCCGTATCACCAAATCAAGCACACCATGTTTAATTGCAATTATTTCTCAATTATTCAATTTAATTTGATATTTTGAATCAATGTAAGAACATTACATGTACTGTACATGAGTGTGAGTGTGAAGTGAACCAGCACAGTGTATCCATAGTCTATACACTAGCCTAAGTTTGTTTGTCCATGCATTTCTCCTCATGCACATGTGTAGAGAGTTGAATACAAAGTACACATACACACATATTATTATTATTATTATTAATAATAATAATAATAATAATAATAATAATAATGGATTGTGTAGATTTAGCTGCTGATGCTAATCATAATATTTTGTGATAATTCTTTAAAAAAAATATTCAATGAAATTGACATTTATAGTCCTTAATGTTGAACAAAGTCAGCACCTGGCATACAGTACATGGAAACAAATCACTGATTAGCTTTAATGCATCAATGTATGGCTGTGGTTCTCAAAGTGGGGGTCATGACCTCCCGCGGGGTCGCGAGACACAAAAGAGAGGTCACGAGATGATTTTCAGTAATGAAATATAATTTAAAAAATCTTTGAATTTGTATATTTTAGCCATAATTGTTAGTGGTACAGTTTACACACTACATTATGTATTCTGCTACTATCCTATATAATACTATCAAAACCTTATCTCTGACTTAAGCTGGTAGTGATATCGAGCATGTGTTCATCATTTTTTTTACAGGCTGAGAACAGAGGCACAAAGGGGTAGATACGGAGTGGAACGCCCATGCATCTGTCTATTCACATTTAAGAAGAACAAAAGCGTCATCCCACTTCCATGAACTCCACCTGCCACCTATTATTTGCCTTCGCAACCTGACGTTTATTGGTCCGCCCCAGAGTTTACAGCCCGTTCAACTCCACTTTCAGCAGAGAACAAGAGACGGGTAGTCACTGAGCGCACCCATCTGGCTTTCATTTATCTGCTGCCTGAAGCCTTTTGCTGAACTACTACACACCGGCCCTTTATGGAACTTGCCTTTCGCAAACACATGTACAAATACACGTACACAAGGTTGGACTCGGAATACAACAATATTGACAAGGATAACTCTAGCAAAATGTTAGTTGAAACAATAGTGTTCTCATAACTCCTTCTGACTTACAAATATTTGTTTGTAGAAAATATATTTTAGTTCTTCCTCATCCCAGCTAATAAGCTTCTCTTGATAATTTAATTTAAAAAAATTGAAAGATTTTATATATATATATATATAATGTATACTATAAACAAAGCAGTCTAGCTATTTATATTAGTCATCTCCTTGGAGACCAGGGTGGGGATGGAACCTACGCTATCGAAACCTGGCAAGCCCGGATCAGAAATATGTTGTGGATATCTCAGGCTAAGAAGGGGAGCTCCCACATCAACGTCAGGCATCTCTGCAGTGTTAGGTCACCAGCCAGTGGGGGAAGGGGGGTGAGGTGGGGGAGGTTCCATTGATTTGCTTGTTCTTCAGACTCCAACAGTGGGTAGATCTAAGGTTACAAATGAATCCTAATGTGGTGTTCAGGGGAATCCAGTGAAATGTGCTCCTCTGCTCTGTACTCATGTACCTGCTGTGGATGGTGTTGTTGGTGATGGTGGTAAGGAAGTGGTATGTAGTTTCACTGTGGGGGTGAGATAATACAAATGCAAACCGTGGGTCTTCAGCTGATCAGACTCTCCCATTCCAGTGAGGTAATGCGGAACCAAAACTAAAGGCAAGGCCCTCCCACTTAAATCTCCAGATTTAGAGGAACAATGGCCCAGCTGCAGAAAGAAGCCCAGGCCGCCTTCCACCACTCTCGGGGCTGTAACTTTGCAACGTAAAATGACAAAGTGCCTTAAAGTAGAAATGCAAACATGTTTCAACAAAAGAGATAGCAACGGCAGGCTGGGGAGATTATGAGTCAAAAGTTTATTTAAGAATATAAGGGAATGATTGATGAGAAAGCTGTCACATGTGGGGCCCAAGATCATGGCCCCTGTGCATCAAACTCAAAGGCTGTCTGACACCACTCAATGCATGCCCTCACTCAAACTTCACCACATAGGAATTTCATAGTGCATCCAGTCAATGCTATTAAATGTTATTCCACCCTGGCCTGAATGCTAAAAGGAAAATGTGATGCGTGTGCACATACGTTTAAATGTATAAAAGAATGGCGGCTCAGCCCTGGGAAAGCCTATGCAAAGTATTTACCAGCAAGGTCTTACACTGGCTTCAATCATCAAACAAATGCTTATTTAACAAAATGTGCCTTTGCCCATACAGTAACATTGCCATATTGTAGCCTTTGCTTATAATTGTGTGTGTTTTTCTTATAAGCAATTATTGGTACTACCCATACAGTAGACTTACTATATAAATAAATGGACAAACCCTCTGTGTTGTCACCTACTGTATACAGTAAGTTTCTGAAGAATGGGTTTGAAGCTCATATGTGCTATGATTGTCGCCATCTTGGCAGTGCCTGACTGCGCCTGAACTGTCAGCTATCAATAATAATGGGATAAATGTTTTGCTTAGCATATGTTAAATGAACTGAGGAGTTAAATAAATATTCACCCAAAGTTGTTATTAATGGGAAAGCTATCTATTGTAACAAAACATTTTTTTGCACCAGGCTGTAAAGTTATACATTTTAAAGGTATACTAATACAGTAAATCTGGAGAAAGCTTGTTGATATATTAACTTAATTTCGCCCCACACATTGCAAAGGGAAGGATAGTGTTTTGTGGTTCGGTCTACACCACTTTGATTATTGTTCCCATATTTGGTGAATTTGACAGTGTATTAGTTTACAATCACTTATGATACTGTACCTTTAACATGGCAATGGATTAACTCGCTTTTGGATTTGGTTATTCCGTGTTGGATTAATAGAGTTTGCGGCTAATTGCTACTGGAATAGCTTGGTGTATAGCAGGCACTGCACGCATAAGCATCAAATATGTGTAAAATAACATTATTGCAATTGAATGACTTGGAGCAATTCCATATACAGTGCACAAACCAGAGAACAACAAAAGCATCGCCATCACCAATATGAATCTTATTTTTTGCTATTCTGTAGCTGCAACCATTCAAATGACCTTCTGAAAGCAAGACATTGACTCTTAATACAAAAGCACCATGACATGCCAGTTTTGGCATTCCATGGCCACTTTATCCTTATGCGTCCTCAAGGTACTGTAAATTGCTCCATCCCTGGCAGCAGCAGGAAAATGCCGGTGGAATAAATGTTTGCCAACTCTGGTTACAGAGACACAGGCATACTCTAGTGTCCTGTTACCTCTGCATGTCAGTAGAATGCTAATCTGCTTGTACAGCTTCATCAGACGTGCAAAGAATGCCATGGACACCAGCTTGAGCATGAGCAGGGTCCCCTCGTGGAATGTTTACCCAGGTGTCATTTTCTCATTCCTTCCACTGCCTGAGTGGAGGATTTTGTGTGAGCCCTTCAACAGGGCCAATGCCATCCTGTATACATATGGACCTGCATATTCGGCTTGAATACCAATGATGTGTGTGGCATACATATTTGTTTCCATTAAAATATATGGGGTCTTGATAGTGGAGATCCTCAAAATTCTGAACTGAATTCCAGTATATTGGTCAGCAACAATCACCACGGTTGGAAGTTAGGGAAAGTGTTCCTGGCTGATAAGCGGTAACATTTTACTTTTAGGCCAATGTTTAGGATTCATTTATAGACTACTCACCATTGATCAATAATATTACATTGTTCATAATGTAATGTAATATTGTAATGTAATATTACATTACAATTACAAATAGTAATAGACAATACAGCAAGAAATAATATGAGAAATTGATTAAAAAATCTTAAAAACGGCAGAGGTTACCATAATTCTTGAAATGAACAGTGTGTTTTTGTTCTAAAAAAGAGACAATAAATCCATGCATGGAAATCATGACTTTTCAGGAGCTACTGCAGATATATGGTAAATAGGGTTGAATGGCTACAATAAGACTGGTAATTAAGAATTGAGGAGAAATTTTCCACAAATCACTCAGTTCATTGGGACTGATTTAGAGAAAATATAATTTTTGCTTTTTATCCATATATTCTATGTCTATCATAAGGTGACAATTGGTCACGTGTAACACTGAGCTGGAGTACATTTTGGCACTGTTTTCATTTGGAGAATATGGAAGTCCCTAAAAGGCATAACATGGCACACGTAACTCAGAATTGACCAAATATGGACTGGATATGTTCTCCTCAATTCTCAATTGTGGTTCCTGACATGCCAACGCCATGCCATGTAATACCACATCCATATGGTCAAATAATGAAACCATAACAAACACAAGCAGGAGTAATTGAAAGGAAATGTTAATTTTGTTAAGGAAAATGTGACGTCGGAAGACATGGAGGTCCATATCCTCTGCAGTCTAATTTTCTGGTGCTAGATTAGAAGTATGACAGATCCTGGCAGATCGGACAAACATGCAAAGTATTGCCAGTCAAGTGGCTCAAACATTTGAAGTTTCTGTCAAATGTTCATTATAAAGTCACAAAAAGATACACACTGTACCAAGATTCTAGGAAACATCTTGATCCATTGCGTGAACTTTCCTGGTGCAAAGCCTAAAGGCCCACATCCAAAATGTCAGTGACGTGTTATGGAAATGATTCAAGTTAGGCAAAACTGGGACCATGTCTATATTAATTTCTTTCCCAAGAGAACTGTATGAATCTATTTGATCTGATATATATTGAATGTGGATGTTCATAATTTATTGTAATTGAAATAGTACAAACCCTATACAAGGATGTAACATTTTATTCCCACTTGTTCAAGGTTGATACACTTATCAGGAAAATATTTCATGGTAATTTCAATAACAGCAGAAGCAGAAGCTGAAGCTGATATTTTCCTATGCGAAAATAATGACCCAATTGTCCAATACGAATTATGTTATTGTAGGGCTTTTGCTAGCTAGGCTCATCATACTTCATGGGGCAGGTGATCCCTATACTACAGTAGGAGTAACCAAATTACATTTATGGTTGAACTTGTTGATGTTGCTAAGATAACTAGGTATGTGAGGAATAGTGATATACTGTAGGCCTAACTGTATATGCAGTTATGTACTAAATCTAATATAATATAACTAACTAAATGTAAACCCTTGTGAAAATGATGTAGGATCAACCGAAACCAAAAGCAACATAATTTCTAATCACTTTATACTGTATCAATCAGTGACGGCTCCTGCTCAGTATGGAGGACCAAGACTGCCATAATAAAAAATAAATAAATAAATATATAAAAGCATAAATAAATAAATAAAAGTATAAATAATTAAATAAATATAAAAATAATTGAAAAAATAATTACATTTTTGTATTAAAAAAGGCTATTTCTGT
>JAODUE010026150.1:0-22578 GCA_027564755.1 Amblyopsis hoosieri
ATGTCCTCTATTTGACCTCCAATAAACTAAATAACTAACTAACTGTTCGGCTGGCGTGGGAGGTCAGGGGCCTTCGCGTCACGCTTTTCCCCTGGCCGTCCACACCTCCACTCCGGTCATGATTGCGAGACTACGGGGATTTTATACCCACTGACTGGTTTGAAGAGAGAGAAATCAAAAGGTGTGTGTGTGTGCGTGTGCGTGTGTGTGTGTGGTAAATCTTATAACCGTAAACACATTTCATAGAGATTTAGTGACCCGCTAATGTAATACAACATTAACCGTATGAACAGAGCGACAGGGCTCCTTTCCTGCTAAGAAGTTTGTAACATGCATCGTGTTGGCACTAAATGTGTTTTCTTTCAAATGTATAGCAGGTATTCAACACATGTCATGTATTTTCCTTTTTGGAAAAATAACAATATTTTACAGGAATTGAGAAAGCCACTAACTTTAGCTTATTGAGTAATAAAACCTCTGTTTTTGCAGCTGTCCCCTGCAACACAACTTGTCCCCCGCATATGGGTCCTTCTGCAAAAATGATATTCAACATCAATTACTGTCTGTCCGCTTATGTTTAACAAATACATTTTGTTAGTATCATTTTCAGCGCTGTCAGTGATGTTTACATTTGGAAGACCATTCCTATATTTTAATTTGCACTTCTCTGCCGTGGTAATGTATCCCCAGAGTTCTGCCCCAACTCACTGTTTGAAACTATCCACAAGTTAGTGGGTAGAGAACCATCTGAGCCCATGAGAGCTCAGGTTAGGAGGGGACATGCTTATCATAGATAAGGTGCAAATCCAGCCAAAGTGTTCACAAAATGGGTACATAATGCAGTTTTTGGATGAAAAGTTGTAATTAAAGATGACAAATTATTCTAAATATATATTGAAAAAAGATTATGTAATTATCTTGAAATCATCTGACAAAAAAACTAAATATTTTGTGGACCCTCGGGGGACTACATGTAGAGAACCACTGTGTTATATAGTAAAACAGCATGCAGTGAATGTGTGTGAAAGAATAGGCAGTAGCAGCCTTGCCATAGGCCCAGTCCTTGTGATGAGGCCTTTCCACATATACAGTAGGTGTTGAGAAACAATTAGACCAGGGGTTGGCATTGGGGACAGGGTTTAGCCATTTAGGAACCTAGCAATGATCGGTCCAGTGGACTGAGACCGAGAATTTGCTTTTCTCTTGTCACTCCCCAGTGACTCTGGAGAAATCCAGCTGGTACAGTAGCTTATTGCTAGACCAATGATTTTCTAGTACCCTTGAAATCTGTCGCTGAAATGTTGCTAATATTGAAATATCACAGTCAGAGTCAGAGTCAGAGTTCTGAATATTGTTAGAAACAGCTTGTGACGTAAAATAGTAAATACAATATCGATACAGTATTATTTTTATGTGTATGCTATTGGGCTCGGGAATCAAGATTATTGGACTCTGTGAATCGAACCTATAATTTAGTTTATGTATCAAAACCTTTTGTCAATTGTATCTTTATCTCAAGATTTTATACAAGTATATTTTAAGCAAATGTGCCATTCACGTTTTTACACACAAGACTATTCAATGGAAAGATCATTCTGACTGTTATAGAACAGGTGTAAATTGTGTGTGTCGCCTTTATTGATAATAATACACATAATAATATCAGAGATTTAGAGGGCTGCAGAATTAATTAACATTGAACACAGTATTTCCAATCAATAAAAAATAGATTTGATTTAATAACTCTTTTTATATGCTAAAAATAGCATTATGTTTCAAGAAGTAGTTAATTGCTCGCAATCCCCTTTCAGTGCAAAGGGTATTGCAAGCACATTATTTTGGGGTCACTCTGAAAAGGTTTGAGGAGCACTGCTCCTGTCTATGTTATTGGACACGGCCATACTTGGACTTGGTCATTGACAAAGTCCAAGTATGGCAGCTCTTGAGGGGCTGACAGAAGTAGACATTATTTACAGTTAGGGTGGATCCCATTTTGGAGAGGTCGTCCATTCCGTGGATATCAAAAAAGGTCCATATTTTTCTGCATGTTCCCAGAGGAATAAGCACTCCTTCCCTTCTTTTCTCCTTTCTGTCATACTCTCTGTCCTTCTGTTCTTCCCAAGAGCGTCAGGAAACTGCAAGGTGAGTGAAAAGCTAATCGAGTCCATTTGTCTTTCCTTTTTGTAATCCCAGCTGCAATATAGATTTTACCTGAAATTTTGCAAGAATGCATGTCTTACTACTAATTTAGTGTGAAGACGGCATGAAATAACAGCTAAAATGCTAAATCACTATTCTCATTTACACTTTGAAACTGATTCAGATGATGATACTCTAAATATTTAAATATGTATTTAACAAATTATTCTGCAATTATATATTGCATATATTTTTGATCTGGTACCAAATGATACAGGCAATATTTTATGTTTTATTAATAAATCTTAGTTTTTAATTAATTGAATATAATTTATATTCACACTGAGGAGGTACTATTTGCAATAAATACATTTAGCTATACTCATATTCATTGACTGAAACATATTTCAACTACAGATAACACTGAAAATCATGCATTAACAAAACTTTGACAACATTTTTTTATGCAAAGCAATTTTATACTCACTTTGTTTCATGTTTAATTCTGTCAACTGAAAAAAGAGCAAATTTTGTTGAATTCATACAGGATATTCAAGTGTTATTTATGACACTGTAAAACATGTAATTTTAAAATAAGCAATTAAACACTGTTCATTTCATTTTATAAGAAATAGGACATTCATAAGGATTTCTATTTGTAAATGTTTGACAGGCCTGTAGTAATTTAGTATAGTTTGCATCTCAGGTTAGAAAATGTATTTATGTTGGAATATACAGTATATTGTCACATTATTGGAAAGCACTTAAAACATGTACATTTTATAACTTACAATTTATTCATTATGAATTATTTTTCACCATTTGTGTCAATATTCTTTTAATTGGTAAAGCAGGACATGTGTTTCTGGAGTTGATTGTGTTTGCAAACCCAATAACATAAACATTTTATATTATGGGTTTTCTTTATAGAAGGAATAGAAGGAAGATTAACACCATTGCTTGTTTATTTAATACAATCTGGCTAGTTAAAAGTGCTTAAGGCATTACATCGGTACAATTGTATCTAAAGTAAAGTTGTGTACTCCAAACCTTCACATACAGTACCCCATGTTATTTACAGTATGCCAGGCCTTTTCTGTTTCTACAGCTTTATGTAAATGATTTTGAAATTGGGGGAAATAATTCACGTTTTATACAAATTTTAATTGCTTGATTTTGTGATTCCCTTTTTCATTAAAAGGGACAAAAGCATGCATTCTTATCAAGAGTAATAGTGAAAGAGTCATATGATTTGATAATTATCCAACATGGGCAGGCGATGATTGACTACCGGTATTCATCATGCAGTAATTTTCACATTTTGTGAAAATTCAATTTCTGATGCACAAAACAGTTATATTAAACTTTAAATGTCTCCTCGCTTTGCATTATCTAATACTATCCTGGATATCAACAGTGCGCATGTCTTGTGTCCACCATTTTGTGATTAGAACTTTACTCAATTTCCCCCATTTTATGAACTCAGGTACTGTAGAACCTGCTCTTAGTCATTCGCTTTGATTTAGTTTTATAAATATTTTTTGTCTTACTTTATTATTGTACAATTATTGTATATCTAAAATATAAGCGTACATTCAATTTGCAAATGCTTTGGATTAAAAACTCCAGCTTCTTTTCAGGCTTTATAGCACACCCTCCAGGTGAACAACCCTTATAAATTTGCAAAAATATATTTCTTTGGTTTGATGTAGGTATATCTAGATTAAAAAATTGCTACAGAAATTATAAATTTTTTCAAGCTGTAGTGCCCCAAACATGTGCTCCTGCGCAAGTGTCTCTGAGTTGTATCAGTGTCTGTATGTGTGCCTGAAGAGCAACAGTCACAGTTGGCTGCCTAAGGTGACGACTGGGGTCAAAGTTCAGGCCGTGCTAATAAGACATGATGTCCTCCCCTGGGACCTATGTCCCATGGGACCTAGCCCCCTAATCGGCATTAGTTAATATGTTAGTAATCTTTACCTTCTTAAAGCAAACAGAAGTGACGTCTCAATGGGGCCGTTTGCCCTCCTGTGTCACACTTTTGACCTCAGGGTCATGGCCTTTGTTCCCTGTACGACGGGGAGTACCCTCAGTGGTCCCACGTGTAATAGAGAAGTCATTTAGGCACGTGTGGGGCTTAAACAAGACCACCTAATAGACTGTGCCCCGAGTGAGTAAAACACGTATTTCATCCCTTAAGGTGTAAACCAGACCCTTAAAATATATATAATTTATATGTTGCTAGCAGTGGTTGCTGACCAGCACCATCCCTTCCCTCTACGGATGGCACATAACTAAGCGCAGATCTTGTTTGTCTTTGTGGAACCCCATTTTCCTCTAGATTTCTTTGCAGTCCGGGCCTCAAGAAGTTATATAAAAAACAAACAGAGTCTCAAATATGTGGTCTTGCTCAGTGTTCACATTACCCTCCAGCTCCCGAGGGGGCCCACCTTACAGATGTTATATAATGAATGGCCCCCCCAACCTGTGATTTAAAGTTGAACTAGGGATGCCATGGCCAGAACTAAGGGGGCCGGGCCATCCCGGGCCTCAGCGTAAATCGAACACTGGTCTTGATCCACTCATGTCATGTGGCTAATGCCAAATGTTCAGCAAAGTTTCAAATATATCTTTATGGCAGCTTTGGACATTTTAATCTGTCTGGTGTGTTTATGCAGCATGCTGCTTACTGCGTGCAATCCAATGGCCTTCTCACCCAATATAATCCTTATGTTTGAGACCCAGATGGTGGTTTAATATCAAACACAATTTTTGGCTGATATGTTTCAATATGTTCTATAGTAGACTGATAAGAAATTGAGATATAATGTAACATGTTATGCTATTTCTAATTGTAGTTATAGCAGCGTTTGTTAAACTGGCATAAGAATAATGCTACACTGAGTTGATGACTGCTAACGCTGCATATCTTTTTGCCACATATTGAACTAAAACAAGTAAATTCAACAGTAGTTGAATTTATGTGACCAATTATTTATGAACCTGTTCTGGATATGAAAACAACTTAAACATGAAATCTGAAACAGATTCATTTATTTTCATATTCAACATGTATTTGAAGACTACTTAATTTACATTGAGTTACCAATGTGTATGAGCTATCATAACGCAAAAATTAGAGCAGTTACATCTGTCCGGTCGAAAAAGAAAAGCAACCTCAACTAAATGTATAACCATACAATGTACAACATTTCTACTCTATCCAACTTCTATATTTAATATATTTTAAATATAAGTTGTTACTGCCTCAATTATTTACCAGTCTTTAAAAATATGAATTATGCACAAGTCACGTTATAGGTGAAGGCCAGAACAAAGATTCTGAGTTTTCAATTGGTTAAAACGCATGGCGAGATATGACGTAAAGCTGCCCTCTTTATAATAGGATTCTACAGTATGGCTCATCAGTGCAGACACCCTGACCCATAATGTCCTGTTCAAGAAAGGAGAACAGAGGTGGAGAACAATCTAGGGGAAGGCTGAAAAGAAGTGTATCTGGTTGGCAAAAACCGAGCAATCATTTTATTCCTTTAACCTGCTTAATGTTTGACCACCTTTGATTTAAATTCAACCCGTATTATGGAGAGAAGGGGAATGAATCATTATTATGCAGAGACCGGCTGTGCTGGAGCAAGCTGTCTAGGAGCGGGGTGTTGGCCGAGCTATGAAAGCACCCCTCTCAAACCCCTCTTGTACAGTTCAGTTCTGCCCCAAACAGCAGCCGCCATGTTAGGCAAACCTGCCTTAGCTTGAGCCCAATAGCACATTGTCGCCTACAAAGCAGCAGAAAGTTTTCACCAACACAAAGCAAGAAAAGTATGACCCCCACCTTTCCTTTCTCTCAGCAGGGCATGCAGTTCCCACTTTCCCCTGAGTAGTTAAGGAAGAAGGAGCGCAAACCAAATAGATCCACAGGAAGAAAAACAGGGTACAGAGATCCAGTTTCTCTTTTCTTCTTTCTTTTCAGAACTCCTGTATGTCAGAGAGGCGAGAAGCTAAAACCACGAGCTCAGCCGTTTTTCACTTCTTTCTCTCTTCTTTTTCCTTTTTTCTTTATTTTTTATTCAGAATAAGTGCCAACAGAGGCAGGAAGTTGTTTTACAATAGTGTTCCAGTAATCTGCCACAAATGGAAAAATCCAAATGCCGGTCGCCGAGCAGAGACGGTGGCAATAGGAAGCAAGAGGGAGGGAGGAGAGGGAGAGGGAAAGCTAGCTTGCACTAGGAATAATTGATAGAAGCTAACATGGTGGAAACAGGTCTGCAGTTATACTAGCTCTGGAAAAGCA
The DNA here is from genome assembly GCA_027564755.1 of Amblyopsis hoosieri. Taxonomy (NCBI): domain Eukaryota; kingdom Metazoa; phylum Chordata; class Actinopteri; order Percopsiformes; family Amblyopsidae; genus Amblyopsis; species Amblyopsis hoosieri. The sequence goes on from JAODUE010026150.1 coordinate 6,449, forward strand.
CTGCTAATTGAAAACAAACAAAGAAACAATGTCAAATTGTTTTATTGTATGCTGCGGTTTGAGTGGCACCAGGTGCTTTTAGCTGGTGTCTTTTCCCAATACGGTGAAACACATAGCCTGCTATAGCAGCAGCTGTTTTTCCTTGAGGAAAAGCAGCATAGTCTCACCCAAAATGCTTATCAGCTTTTTGACTTGGTGCCAAAATAGCTGCGAGGGTCTCCAAAGTGCTCAGGTTGGTTGTGTGACGGGGTAGGAGGGTCCTGTAGCTGCAACGTTACAGAAATAAACCCTGTGTGTCATGGTCAGTATGCGCTTGGTCACAGTGGCCAGTCTCTGTGGCCGGCGCCAAGGGCTGCTTGCGTTGTTTCAGCGGCTAGAGCCCATAACAGCGCAGCAACAGATCCAGCCATTGCATATTTCAAGGGTCCTCTGGGAAGGGGACTTTGACGTCTTCCTTCCTCTGCTCACCCTCTTCTCACTATGTGTTAGCTGAGGTGCGCCTGGCGCTACGAGCAAGGCACTGCGGCTGCGCGCAGGGGAGTGGATTTCTGTGTCATTCTTTCTTCTCTGCCCCTCCCATACGCTGAGCTTTTCTTTCTCCCCTCCCACTCTCTCACTTACTCTCTTCTTACTCCTGCCCTGCCTCTCTCTCTCTCTCTCTCTCTCTCTCTGTACAAATACAGTTCCTTGCCGTATTGGACATGTGATTGGGGGAAAAAAAAGTGTCTGGTTTTGAGCGCTCCGACGCACCTCTATTTCATCATCAGTGGTGCTTTTTTCTGTGTCTGCTTGCTCTCTCTCTCTCTCTCTCTCTCTCTCTTTCTCTCTCTCTTTCTTTTCCCCCCTCACTGTTTCACTCACTATCCTCTTTCAGCTCCAGCCACATGCAAGGGGGGAGACTCGTGCTCTGGAAGGAGGGTGGGGGGTGGAGGGGGAGAAGAGAAGAGAAGAGAAAAGTCTGCTGCTATTTTCTATAGTGCGTGCCTTCCCTGGCCCTCCCCTTCGTAGACGGAGGGTTTTTTTTTCCCCCTGCTAGCTGGATTTTAACCCTCTATCTCCAGCTAGCTGCTAAACAGCTCTGCTGAATCTGGCAACAAGTTGCTTTTTAAGAGCCTTTTGACACTTTTTGCGCATTTGTTTACGTCATCGCGTTGAATTTTGCCGCAGTTTCATTTTGCCGCATTATTTTATTTTGAAATTATAGGAGAATGTCATCAGTTGTTTTTTTTTTCTTCTCTTGAATCATTTCAGTTTTATTTTTTTTATCCTCTTGGCTCTGGATGTGAATCGGCGGTGGTATCTTACCACGTGACAAGCCTCTGTCCACCTGGAGGAGCCTGGACTCTGGTCCTACAGCGGGTAACCTGTCGACAGAAGCTCTGCCCTGCCCTGCCCTATACCCTGGACACCACCATGAACGTGTGTGTGTGTGTGTGTGTGTGTGTGTGTGTGTGTGTGTGTGTTTGTGAGAAAGACGTATTCTCCATTCTCGGACTGCAACCGCTCCGCTAACCCGCCCCCATCCCTTCCTCCTGGTCTGTTTCGGCTGTGTCCTCTCTCTCTCTCTCTCTCTCTCTCTCTCTCTCTCTCTCTCTCTCTGTCTCTGGTCTGTCTCGCTCGCTCGCTCTCTTTGGCGTGGACTCTCTCTCCGAACGGAGCGACGAGCCGGGCAGGACCTCTGTCTGGGACAGGTGCCAACTGCAAACAAAAGACATTAAAAGGCGATGAGAGAAAAGAGATGCAGCCATCAGCCTTTCAGAAGTAGTCTTGCATGTCCTGTGTATCCTAGCAAGGCCTCTTTGTATGATTGATGCATGTTTGCACTGAGCATAGCAAATATTTCACGGTCAGTTTGAATACTTTACTACACTTATAGTATAGAAGTGAAGGCAATTCATTTGTAAAAGAGGGCGGGATAACGGGGCCGAGGGTAGTATAGACTGCTGAATTATTCATGTTCCCAGCCGAGCCTCAGACGGGGCCTGTTTTGCTATTTGCATGCATCAGACGTGCTGTTTGTCTGTTTGCTAACATTCCTCATTCAGAGACTTGTTAACCAGCAGACGAGCTCAGCCGGAGCATAGCAGACAGCCTCATGGCCTCCTATTGTTGGCCAGGCCAAGCCTGGGCCCGGGCAGGGGCGACCACGCCATGCAGCCTTGTGTGGGGCCGACGCATGCCTGCAACAGCAATAGTCTGAGGGCATGGGACTGGGTTCTGCAAGTGTAGCCTGACAGAAGCTTATGGCTTTTCTGCTCTTTTCAACAGACACAACTCTGGGGGGGATGGGGGGGGTGCGGCTGTCGAATTCCCCTTCTACATTTGGACATTCAGCATCCTTCACGAACATGAATGTGAGTAAGTTATATATGTTTCACTCTGTAGGCCAGTGCTGTTAAGTTAAAAGGTTACTTGTGTGCGAAGAATTGTGTTCCACATTAGTGTTCCACGTTTACAAAGCGCTATGTACATTTCGCGAGCATGCTACTATATGTTTTTTTTTACACTCTCTGAATTAAAACACAAAAGAAAAACAAGTATATTACTGTATATATTACAATAATACTGCCTCAATACAGAAATTCACAGTTAATCCGGGACAGTTCTATACAACTTTCCCCTCCCCCACGAAACCAAGATATAATTTAGAGCTGTAAAAGCATGTTTATTTAAAAGACATTAATGGAACTTTTATTACTGCGAGGATCATCTGACTTTGTGGTAATCATTGAATGAGTGAAGGCCTCGCTTGTGAACGTTTTACATTTGAGTGATGCGGTTTCACTTTGGTATGCATGTGAGTGTAAATACGTGGTGTGCCGTTCGAATGGTGTTGGTTTGGATGGGATTTCTTCCCACGTTTGTTTAAAATGTGGTCAATATTTTATTTGCTTTTGGCAGTATTTAACTGCAAAGACGTGTCTGTTTGTCTTTTGCATTATTGTGAGTAATAGGAAAGCTCCTGTTTTTAAGTTAGGAACCTTTTGTTGATAAAACCTAGCTACACTTTGCTTAGCAACATTCTGTAAAATGTGCTTCCTACATAAACTATTTTCAGATTTTGTGTGTAATGTTACTGAAAATAAGGATTTTTGTTGTTACTGCACATACTGTATATGAACACACCATAAATTAAAAACATAAAGTAAGTAGAAAAAATGTAGTGCATATCAAGGAAATACTTTTAAATATGGAAATGATATAACCAAGCTGTTTTGCAATATCTGTATGATTTTTGTATTGATTGCAGTACTGATATTTCAGCAAATGAAGCCTTCCAATGCCACAAGCTTATTTGTAACATTTTTGGACTATATATACACATTATATTAAAAAATAATAATAATTTTAAACGCAGTTCTGCAAAAAAAAAAAAATAATAATAATCATTATTTTCTAAAGCTTGCTAATATATTTTTGGTGTGTGTGAAAGAAAGCTTTTAAGGTAAACTCAAAACTGTGTGTGTGTGTGTGTGTGTGTGTGTGTGTGCGTGCATGTTTTCTTTAAACTCAATTTACCCTACATTGACACTGGCATATATGGTAGTGAAATAAATGAATAGTACACATTTTACTAAATAAACATGTATGTACATTATGAAGAACTGATTTTATGTAAAAACAACAAGCATGTGTGAATGAATGTTCCTCTAAGAATAATATTTACAGTTTTTCTTATGATGTCATGGTTTATCCATATTGTGCTACTCCATCACTGATGTCATGTAGGTATAGTGTTTAAGTATGTAGTTTATACTAAATACGTAAGTCATTATGTACAACTATATTAATGTTAGTTCTGTTTGACTACCAACTGATTCATCGTTTTAATTGGCAAAGGATCGCCCCACCCTTAAGGCATTTTTGGCAGTAGATTACTGTATTTGAGGGGTAGGTTGCATGGTAAGAGGCTGATGGTAGGGTTTACAGTGCTATTTTCTCTCTTCTCTTAGGGCCAAATGTGTGCACTACCAGACTATGGCATGCCACCCTGAGCCGTAGTGCATACTGAATGCAAACGTTTGTCTTTTGTAGCTGTGTGTGTATACTATTTTAGCATGGCAAGTTATATTCTTATTTAGCGACATTTGATTTTGCCAATATGCTATTTTATTAAAGACATTACACTATTAAATCCAACATAAAATAAAGAAATGGTAATTAGTTGTGAGCCTTCTAGTACTACTGTAAGTAGTTAAACTTTTTATTCTATTCTGGTTGAGCATGAAGCTATACGGGAGTATAACCTATGAAAACATCCCAGCTAGAGGTCCAAGCTAGAACAAGACGTTTCTTAACATGAACGTGGACTTAAGCTTCAATATGACCTTGAAGCTAAACATGACCTTGAACTTGAATTCAATTTAATTTGGCATCTAGCAGACCTGGAATTCTGTCCCAGAATATAGGGCCAGGTTGTAGGGATAGTATATACATTTGAGATGCTGAGATGATGATGATGATGATAATTATAAATACATTATTTTAAATTATATATATATAGTATTAGCCTTTAATGTATCAATATGATTGTAAATATTGTATCAATATATTCATATATATATATATATTGCGTGAGTGTGTAGTGTTCATTCATAGAACAGTGTAACCTGATATGAATACATTTTTATTAATACCTGTACTTTTTACACGAATGCATGCTTTTTTAAATTCTCGGGCAATGTCTTAAAATCTAGTGGCATTACTTTATGGCATTTTTGGTAATTTGATAATACTTTTGATAACACAATCTGCAGTATCAAACAACTATGTTCCATCGATTGCAAATCCTAAAATAGAAGATTTTATTAATCAGTTGGGATTATTATTCCCTGCTCCTGGTAAATTAATTATACTAATGCATCTATTTAGACAGTGTTTTATAGTAGAAAGGTGTATTTAAATTTTATTTTGTGATTTACTATGCCATTAGAATTACTTCTGCCGTGATTATATAGGAAACAGTTTGAAATTATTAAATATATGTTTTAAATAGATGTTATTAGCCTTATGCCATATTAATTATGAATTAACACCCAATGGTGAGTGTTATTGCTTAGTTTATATTTCAAGACTGTAAATAGGATATTCCTTTTTTTAAATAAACGCATTTTAGATTTGAATTAGTTTACTCTGTAGATTATCTGGCATGCAATGTCTTTGTAGCCTGTATGTTTTTAGATTTAAGCATTTACTTGTATGGAGTGTGCCTTTTTAATGTGCCAATTCAGCACACAGTTAAAATGAATCATCCACCAACAACATAGTGATAAGATGCAAATACACTGCTTCATTTGTTAAGTGCTTAAATTGGTATTTAAGATTATGTGTGTTTGCTTTATTTATGAGGATGTTATGGTGTTGTGTGTCTTCCAATTTTCTTCTGGCTAATATGAAATCCAGATTGGAAGGGTGAATGGGAGCCAAGTGAACACCCTCTGTAAATATATTTTGCTTCCATAATAATGAAGACCCTTTTATTTCTCCAGCTCAAAATCTTTGGCAGCCATTTTGCTTCACAGTAAAACTTAAAGCTATAGTGCAGTGGTGTTCATGGGTTTGATGTGTGGTTCTGGGAGGGCTGTATAGTGTTAGGTGTTTAAGGCCAGTAATACAGGGATTCTCCCACTACAAATGCATGCCTATAGGCTAAAAGCATCCCAACAGTTTGCTATGCAGTATACTTACAGTATTACAGTGCAAATGACATAAAAATTGTCATCTTTGCAGAATAAAGATAAATTGATATTGCTCTTGCTGTAACAAAAGCTTTCAATTCACATGTTGGCTTTTAAATATGTGAATACAGTAACATTAACATAATAAAATAAAAAAAAGAGTTGACATTTACTCAGTCTAACAATATGTGTGTGCGTGTGTGTGCATGCGTGTGTGTGTACGTGTGAATCATTGAGACCCATTTGATCAGTGAAACCCCACAATATTAGGTATAAATTAACAGGCATGGTACAGTACAGCACTGCAAGCAGGTCACTACATGCTTAAATGGTCTCAACATGTACCACATTGTAGTAGTGCAGCTATTCATTTTTAAAAGACCATGCAAATTTGGATAAATCACTATGCTGACACTCGAAATGGCCTTTAAAGTGGTTTCCTTAACAAAAGTTTATTTTGAGTTTAGAATTCTTCAATACATTTGAATATTTCCAGAAAATCTGTAGAATAATTCAAGAAATGACTACAGTGTGCCCATGAAATATCTGCATGCATCTATGAAACTGGCTTAAAGCCATCCCCCATCCCCCACCGAGAGCAGATTGGTGGGTCTACAGTGGCCACTACATACAGGCCATGCTGCCCTGTGCTAGGACTGTTAATACAAGCACATTTGGCCGACAGTCAGGCCTCAAGCAATTATGTAGTGAGCATGAGCTAATATAACTACCCTTAGGTAAATACACTATAAACATGCACACATACACACAACTTGCCATGTCTTACTTTATGCACTAATGTCCAGTCCCCCGCTGGCTACTGAGGACTGGGCGGGGCCATTTTGATCTCCCTATGTTTATCAATATGTCAGCTGGGATTGTTGTATTTGATTTATCCGCCAAACCACACCAGTTCCACAGGCACAGTCATAATGACATAATATTTCTTTAGTTTTAATACTTGGTTGCCCTGGTGGTTTGGGGGAGGAAGGGATACTTTATCACACATCATCAAGGCTAGACTTTTTCTCTTTTTTTCTGTCCTGGACTACTTACAAACATTTATGCATTGCTATAATTTACCCAGTAAGCAGTTTTCTAAGCTACAGTAGTTAGGATGTGGGTGTCTTGCTCCGAATGCACCTGGCCAGAAGTTACAGTCCATTTCTGACATTTTAAACTAAGACAAACAAGCACTATAGATGTGTTAATGGAGAAAAAGCTTCTGTCGTTTTCTGGCCTGCATGTTGTCTACTTTTTCACATGTGTGTTTCTCACGTATCATCAAGATGGATGCCTGTTTTATGTACCTGCCAGGCAAAGTGATATTCCAGATAGCTGTGCTGAACCCTCAACTTTTCTTTTCCAAATGCTCATATATTTTCTCAGCTTTTTGGCCCCTGCCATTGCCATGGTGCTTTTGTCATAGAATAACTGCTGAATCCGCAGGATTGTTCCACTTGGAGGTAGAGTTGGAAGCACTGAAAGGTCTCTCCAACATTCAGCTCTCAAAATAAATCTCTCCACATTGCTCACCTTCAGTTGAGAGCAGATTTTTTTTCCCTAAGCGAAACCCTTCAGGGGACATGCAGATTGCTGTAGATAAGGTTTCCAAACATATTATTGGTGAAGTCAATTCACCAATACATAATAATAATAACATTTTAGTGGAACTGTACACTATACTGTATGTGCCTGTAATACACAGAAACGTAGGCAATCTGTAAGGTCATGTTTCTCTGTGTCCGCACAGTCTTGGGCATAATAGCACATTGACTGAGCCACCAGTTTGGACCACCATCAGTCAGGGTTCAAACACAAACCTGACCTCAAACCTTGTGAGGCCATCATGATCTCACCACATCCACATTCTGCTTCACTCTGCAAGTCCATCTGGATCTCCTCCGTTTACAACCGTTTGTGCTAAAGCCAGAAGGTGTCATTCAAACTTATTAGCAGACGACAGCACAGCACCGTTATTGTTGTGAAATAGCATTACCGTTGCTGTCGTCATTAGCAACAGCACTTAATTGGATGCCAATTGGCCCGTTTATTGGGAATGGTTTTGAATTGACAGGATTAGCAGAAAAAGAAAATATACCTTTCACCAAGAAGCTATTGTACTGCCTGCTGTAACCAATCTTATCACTTCTGAATATTTTCTGTAATTCATTTGACATATTTTAACTTATTATTTTCCTTTTTTTAACTTAAATTGGGTCTTTATCGCATGCTTGCCTCTATGCATTAAATGAATTAAGCAGGTGACCTGTGTTCACACATACAATAAGGTTGCCATAGCCCTTGGAATCATCGGCACATGGGAGTGCAGTGGGTGCACAGCTTGGATATTAGTCCCTCCATGGGTCTGGGGAGTTGGGTTACTCATGGTCCCATAAACATGGGCTGGCGGCAGTCCAAAGCCCTGCACTGTAATTACACACGCTAGAAACGGTATATAAAACACCCTGGCCATGGCAAGGCCTTGCCCTGCGCTGCAATTAGCGTCCTTGTACAGAATTATCACCCTTCAGCAGCAGCACTAAGTGAAGCCTCGTAATTGGCGCAATCCTCTTTGTTTAGATAGGGCAACCTTTCACATCTTTTCCACTGGAACCTCAGATTTGACTAATAATGACTATCTCTGTATCTCTGTCCTCGCAGCCGCATACGCCACACACACACACAGGCCAAAACACAAACCCGTCAAGGCCGACACTTTGAAGCAAAACGCTAGCATACAGTGCATTATACGCTGAATGGGCCATAACTTTGTGTGTGCAAGTGAACACACTGTACTGTGCCTCACAGTTCAGGACGGTTATTATGCTGGAAAGTGCACACGTACGTACCACATCGCCCACGCCTATGTGCGTCCTGCCAGCGTGTGCGTACATATGCAGTGATGAGTGCCACTGGGTCAAGGCTGATGCTATGCTTCAGCTAGCCGCGTTTGGCGCTAGCGTTGAGTGAGCATGCGGTAGTGGGACTTGGCCCACATACATGCTAGCAAAGGCTGCGATGTGTTATATGTTCCTATAATAAGTTTATTTGGCCAAGCAAGACCATGTGGCGAGCATATTAGTAAACAGGGTGTTTACTAATAAGCTAATACCCCCCCACCCACTTCCGAATCCTCTGCAACTTCTGGCTCTATGACTGATCACTGTCTATATATTTGATACATTTATGTTATGGGTTTTCTTATTACGTATTTCTTATTTCTTATGTATTAATTTCTTATTAGTTATTTATCTCTGTAATTTCTCTTTTATTTGTAGATCTTTTAGTTTTCTCTCTTTTTCTTCAACAGTTGATTTGGCCAACAAGAGTCACGGAAAACAGATTCATCGGCCCAGCAAGTAAGTACTACTTAATGCATTAACATTTTTTTGTTTTGTTATTTACTATATACTAGTGTAACGCTACACTGACATCACGGTTCATTTCACACTGCTGTTCAGAAGTCACGGTTCGGTACATTTTCGGTATATCTTATATAACCTTACGTTTGATTATAATTTTTCTTTTACATAACATGCCATACCATGGAAAAATACAGTATTTTGTAGGAGCGCCCTTTCACAGTAATTATATTTATCCAACTGTTATGTGTATTCATAACTTTGTTGCTCACATGACTTCTTGTCATATATCAATATATGCATTATTCTACATAACTGTCCTAAATCATGCCTAATATGTTTTTAATGCACAATGTGGTTGTAACATGGGGAGACGCCCACTTCCATTCATTCTTGCCGTGTACACACACCCACACAGGTACACACACAGATTCAAACTTAACACCATTATTGTTACTGTGCACCTGTGGAGGAGTGTTTATGCACTCTCACCCCCACACGTTACAGCAATGCAACATTTATTATGAGCTAGTTACTTACATTAACTAGTGCAGGTAGACAGGTGCAGATAGACAGGTACCCGCATTTGGCTGGTGGCGGGTGCTAATTTCTCACCCTGGTTTACATTGTACTACGTGTTTGTGTTGAGATATAGTAGCCTAAGCCTACTGTAGAATGTATATGTGGGAATGAAATCTAGGCTATACAGTAGCCATGTAACCAATTGTAAAGATTAGGTTAAATAACATATTTTCATATTTTTAAACATAATATTTGAAGGGTCCCCCATGTTTGCAGAATGCGTTTAGCGAGCACACACGAAAAATAACCTTCACCTACAACTCCATCCTAGGAGAAACACTGTATATAGTATACATTACATATACTATGAATGCGAATAACATTTTTGTTATAGCCTACCGAAGAGAAGTTATCATAATATATATTTCATATGTGTTGTGAATTTTATTGTATTTCTAGTTATTCTTGTCATATTTTCAGGGTAACAGTAGATTACTTCATTACATGAAACATGTGAAATGAAACGTATTACGGGCTTGACGGGTCAAGTGGACCTATTAATGCACAACTCTTTGTGTTTAGACACAAAACACTCAAATTAGGTTTGCCTCCACTCCTTTTTTTCCATTCTATGCCTGGAGCATGTAAAAAATGGCCTCCACTTTCTGCCCTACAGCTTTGAGCTCCTGGCCGCCATTTTGTGCGTCTCTGCCAAGTGGACAGGTAGCATGGCGAGAGGGGCCGATAGAAAAAGAGCAAAAAGTAAGCGGGTGTAGTCAGTGTGGGATAAGAAGACAAAATAGACAAAGAGAGGGAGGACTGAAGTAAAGAGCATGTGGCAGTTGAGGGCAACATAAAGTAACCACCCTACTGCATCTTATGAGGTGTGGGGTACTCTTATACGGGGGAGATCTTTTTTATTGTTGCTGACTGTCTGCTTACAAACAAGCAGCTTCTCTGCGCCTCTGGACGCTGTCTAGTTTCTCCTGTCAAAGAGCTGACCTTGGGTGCATGCCATGAACTGTTCTTTTCCACTGGCTCAAAATATGCTAGCAGGGCCCACAGCTGCAAACGCTGCCCCCCCATCCCCCTCCTCTGCCTCATCTTAACCCCATCCAGACACCTCACCAACCGACTACCCAGAAGCATACCGCTCCACCTCCTCTCATAACACAAGTTTGCTCTAACCCCTGCAAATGTACCTATCCCTGATGCAAGTACAGACCACCCTACACCCCTAATATCAGGCATGTTGTGAAAGTAAACAATGTTTGTATTATAATTTCTAACATGTTTATGTTACACACAAATCACGTGTTTTTAATATACTTTATTTACAATATACTGTAAAGTACAACAGAAACATTAAAATTTTGATGTTGGTACATTAGCATAACTTCTATTGTAGTTTAGAAGATAATAGATACATAATACAACAAACAATAATGTAAAATGAAGTAAAATACAAAATTTTATAAAAATAAATTTTCAAGTCATCTACAAACATGCCAGATAGATTGTTATTCACATGTTCATCTAGGAAACCTTGCATCAAACCTGTTTGTAAAGGGCAGGCAAAAATACTTTCCAGTTGATTGGATGTATCATCTGGTCATTTTTGCTGTCGACAAACTTAAACCACGCCACACACCTAAACCACGCCCGTATAGCTATCAAATCGACGCTGATTGTTAAATTCAGTTGCTACTCGGACACATTCGCAATGATTCCTAGGCTTTCCAGACATTAAACTGAGACCATCGTTATCTCGCAAGGCTAGCCTACAGCTTGTTGTAATGGATTTAGTTTGGAAATGTTTATTTTTTTTTTTGGAAAGAAGATCAGACTACATAAAGACTGTTAGATTATATGGATGCTGATTTGAACACGAGAATGCCAATTTGGATTTGATTTGAGCAGAGTTGGGCTAGGCTACTTAAGCAGAAGCTTTCACATAATGTTCATTGACTCTGAACCACATTGTGTGGCCATTTCGGCAATGAAGATATAGCTACCAGACTGTAGGCTGTTAAAGGACAGTAAGGTGATTTAATTATGGAAATAGGCTGTTGAAGGACAGTACAGTAACAATAATGTGTGGTAGAGCAGGAGAACTACTGTGCTGATTTGAATGCTCTTTAAGTTTTTTTTAACTTGTGGTGTTACGGAGAGATGTATGCTAAGTGGGAACTAAAGATGTGTCTCCCGTTTCTGGCCCACCCAAATAATGTAATTAAATGAAATACAGTTTAACGGTCTAACTCCACAATTCAATACTATAGTTAACAGTGTTTCTTTACACATGTTAACAGGAATGGTTTTCTAACATATAGCATTTACAAATAATCTCTGTATTTGCTTATGAAATTACTTATTCGATAAGATCACAATTTTTTCTCCTCACAAGTGACAGTGTGGATGGACACTGTCAAAACCTGTGGTTAATTTAATTTCCGTATATTTTTTTATTGTAATTTTGTCATTTATGTGCTACTGTTGGCCAGCTAGCTAATTTTCAACGGCAGTCCTTAGGAAATATATTCTGAAACTTTTGAAATGAGAATTATACATTTGTACAAGCCATGCAAAGCTGGTCTGTTAATGGGCAAAGAACATGGCATAAGATAGCGAGTGAGTCAGCGTAGTGTAAATTATGTAGTGTAAATTAGAAATGTTCAAATGTGACTTTTTCAAAAGCCAGGCCTTGAGACTTTGTGTGAAGGAAGGTGTGGTAGTTGGTGCAGTTTCTATTTTCATACAGTATGAGTACTTGTTGGACAACATCTATAGTATAACCAGCACCTCACATATACATTATGTCTTTCTAAAATTCCTTCTCATGGAAGAATTATTAATGTTACATTTCCTAAATATTTCTGTTAAAAACAAACAGAACCATCATGCAAATTAATCTACATGTATACTGTCATACTGTACATTGTACAAACCTCAATTCAGAAAACGTATGTAAAATGCTTGTAAATACAAAATTAAGTTAATTTGTAAATCCCATTCACTGTGTACTATATTGGAAACAACACAACAACATTACATGTTGTATGTTTGTTTTATGTTTGCGAAAATATACAGCCATTTAACATCTGAATCCAACACACTCCAAATATGTTCGGCCATGTGTGTTTACCACGGTATAACATAATCATTTTTCTTTTACTTACACGTATTGGGCACTGAAGACACCCATTAGTGAAGTTTATCAAGTGTAATTTCATATTTTGGATCTTTGTAAGTGCACAATTGTACTGGACCTTTGTTGCTTCACCACTATTTCTCAATTAGCAACAGGTCAGGACCGCAGACAAGCAAATCTAGCACCCTCACTCCCAAGCACCTACTTCTTATGCAATCAATGCTATTTGCATTGTCCTACTGGACAATGCAGGCATGTTTCTGGAAAAAAACACATCTGGACAGCAGCATATGTTGCTCCAAAATGTGTGTATATACTCAATCTGCATTAATGGCACACTCACATGTGTAAGTTACCCAAAACTGTCATATCCCTATATCATGACAGAGGCTCGCTTTTGGACCTAATGCTGATGCAATGTTTAACATCACTTACCAGCAACAGTATACATCTTACATCAGGCAACATACAACAGTAAAATACATATAAGTATACTGTATTACTGGCTACATAGAATATATTGTACTTATTTTGTGCTTTTTGTAAAATCAAATCAAAATCAAAAACTTGCAATGCTGAATCATCTACTCATTGTGACTAACAGACATGTTGACAACATACAGACTGGTGGCCTTGACAACCACAGATAGTGGTCTTGTCCACAGTTCAGCCTGCCCTCCTTTTCCGTTGGCTCTGCGTTTCTCTAATCTGGCCATGTGTTTGCATATAGGGCCACAACCTACATATTGTGTTTGTGGGATTAATTATGAATGATGTTGCGTAACTGCTCCATTTCTTGGGCATACAGTGTCTCTATATTAGCATCTACCCAGAGACCGAAGCATGAATACATTTACCCAGCTCATACCGCTTGGAACTGATACTGTGATCTTGGCCTCTGTGGGACCTGCCTGTATTTGTTTATGGTTATATAGAGCAGATGGTCACACGACATGGTAAAATCACACCCTGGCTGTCTCACTTGCACCGCCACATGCACACGCACGCACGCACGCACGCACGCACGCACGCGCACACACACCAGTTAGAGTACAACACAAGCACTAATACAAATAGTCAGGGTTGTTGGAACATTTGAACAAGAGGACCAAATCCACTGAATATCACACATTGTACTTATATAAGCCACAAAATTATATAACCACATCTTTCAGTCTTATGTTACACATTCACCATGGCAACAGGCCTGAAGTAATAAGCACTGCAGCTTATGACTGCTACATTAAGCTATTTGTCACTAGCGGTGGCTATCTTCTGCATGGTATTTAAAGGCAGACCTGTCAGCTAGCTGCTAACGGCTGTAGCTCACAGGCTCTGGCCGATACAGACAGGCCTGGGCTAACAAGCTCTAACAAGCTCTTCAAGGATACAGGGTGTACAGTTCTGTCTGCCCACTCTGTCTGTCTGTCAGCTGAACTTCATATCCATGCAGAGCGCTATGTGTCGCACCCTCTAAGTATAGCTGGCGACAGATGAAGCTCAACAGGGGCACTGGCCGATGTGAAATGGGCAGCAAGCAAGAGCCCAGATGGATAGGCAGACGTGTTGGGACTGTGGAGATCTAATGGACAGGGGGCCTCCAGGTCACCAGCAGCCACTAGCTTCAACTTCCCCATAGCTTCCACTAGCATCTCAAACATGAAACATTACAGCCAGTCCCCAAATGAATAAATGGCAGTGGTACAGTACAGTGGTGAGATGCAGGCGTACAGGTTTGCTATTGGCTGATAACATGAGGCTGGTTACAAGACAAGTTTCTATTATCAAGTGTGGTAAGTGGCAACAGCTGAAACCAGTGTGCTCTTTAAAACTAAAAGCTATAAACTGTTTCCTATTAAGGTTTGAAGTTATTCCCACAATTGTCAAATCTAAAATAATTGTCAGCAGCAACCCCAGCCTACTTACTTTACTAGGCCAAGCAAATAAATGAAATAATAGCAAGGGAATTTACTTTAAACGATTTTTAAGCATTACTATTCTGAGGCAATTTAGTGTTGTATGTGATTTTTGTAGTCCACTCATAAGTGCAATATTCAAACAGAAAATATTTCAGAAAGTATACACTTTTTTCTTTTTCGTGAATGTTCTGCTCCATGTACAAACTAACACCCATACAAAATGGACACTTCCTCAAGTATCAAGGGTTAAATGTTCTCCTTCTTTGGCATGAATGGTGACTTGCTATATCACATGTGTGAAGTATCACCACCACATGTTACATTTGTGTATTTTCACATCATATCAAATCCTTGAAATTACAAGGTGTTACTCAGGCATCACAGGTTGCTGCGTTATATGATTCAGCCCACTTCCTATTTATCCATTTACAGTATTGATAGTTTGTACATTATAATCTGCTACCTGCAGTAACATCCCTGGACAATGTCATACTGTAGGTCATATGTGTTTTCTCTCCAACAGTAGTGTTCAGTCCACCACAAGTCATGTTAATTCGCTGTTTGATTTAAAATGGCTCACTTTTCAAATTGGTCGCTTACTATTTAATTGTTGTAGTTGTCAAACTATCTATTTAAGATAATAGACTTGTCAAATTCAGAAATGATCTACCCACTGTCCGCTAGCTGTCCATTATGCATGCACGCTGAAATGAAGCCGGGGTTTCTACACATCCCAGGCTCTGTGAATAAGAACACAATCATAGAGGTGCACAACACTATCCTAGCCTTTGTAATGCATGGCCCTATTGCATTGAAGGGAGAGGTGTTTTATTAGTACTGTATCAACAAGCTTTCTCCAGAATCACTGACACTACCTAGTGGCAACTTCTACTTGCTGTATTGTTATTATGCAGATGACATTTGACTTGATTGGCACTTTAGAATAATATAGAATAATATATTACAGCCATGGCTCCTTTAAAACAGCTGTCGATCATCATGTTGAGGCTGTTGGTTGCATTGTCCATGGTTACTAATAGGCAATTCAGCTCTATATTAAAACGGGACCAGAACAACACATGACCATCCATGCACAATCTCACTGTGACAGTGGAGCCCTCTCTTTAGTGTGTGTGGAGCAGGTGCACGTGTCTGCATACACATACGTGTGTGGGGTGAGAGGCAGCTGCCAGGGGTGGTCTGGGCAACCCCCTGTTGTGTGTGCTGTCAATACATCAAATGGGATCATCCTTTACTTCTAAAGATGCTACTCCACCAGCCATGTTGCTGGCTCTCTGGACAGGTCTGTGTACAGTACGTGTGTGTGTATACTTGATATCAGCAAGGTATGCATCCAGGTCAGTCTTTCTGCCTGTGAACGGGGGGGGGGGGGGGGGGGGGGGGGGGGGGGGGGGGGCGCGGGGGCGGCGGGGGGGGGGGGGGGGGGGGGGGGGGGGGGGGGGGGGGGGGGGGGGGGGGGGGGGGGGGGGGGGGG
>JAODUE010026161.1:11485-22574 GCA_027564755.1 Amblyopsis hoosieri
GAACCATTACACTCTTACCCCAGTTGATGTCAGCGGGTAGTAGGCCTGTTTGAAGTTGCAGGGTATGGAGGGCAGCTGTGCCAGTTTGGGGCAGGCCAGCTCATGGGGGCACTGTGGGAACAGGAAGTGACATCATCAAACACCGCCTGGCCTGAGAAACTAACAGGAAATTACATCATCATGTTAGTACCGGAGCAAAGACGTAGGCTGCTCTGGGGTCCAGGGGTGCCTCCTCTGGTCTCTGTGGGCAGATGGAGAGGTCAGAGGTCAGGGTGCCAGGCATGCAGGGGTCGACATTGCCGAGTGCCTGGTGCCCGTGGCAACACGATTTTACATTTTAGCCACCAACGATGACATAGCAAAAGTGTCGATGCAAAGCACATAGCATTTCTTCGTGAAGTAAAACCCAGTATTCCTTGTTTTGGCAAGAAAAAACGTGGGGAAAAAAGTGTCATTATGGAAACATATTTCCACAGATGGACAGCTCTAAAAGATGAAAGAGGACTACTCTTATCCTACTTCTCCATGTTGTTTATTCTATTGTGTTTTTGAAGCATCGAAAATATTAGCCTACCGGTAGCCTACTATTTCAAACTCTGTGGTGAGATAAAACAACGTTCATGTTCTGTGTTCTGGATGTATATGCTACCTACCGTAGTGTAGTAGATCGACGGACATAGGCTATAAAGCTTTAGGGTCTTTTACTATGCATGCGTCGTCTGATCTGTGTTCAGTTTGTTTACGCGACCACATTTTTTATTTGTATTTTTCAGAAACTGGACAACACTGGCGATGGCAGCTGCCAGCTTACAAACCCCTCTGCTTGGCATGAAATAAACACAACCTTCTTTACACCAGTGTGGCTTTGAGTTATTAGTATGATTCATTTTATATTTACATTTATCTAAAATGATGCAGACATATGGAGCAGCCTAGCCTATATGGACTTTGCAGAATAAATGTATAACAAGTCCTAAAGTTATTTATTGCTAAAAGGCAATGGGCAAGTTTCCTGTTGAACATAACAATCGATATGTCCACTGAGCCATAAAATATGTAAAATGAAAAACATAATTTGGATTGTGGGGTTTTTGAACCAGCTCAATGTTACGAGCGCAATGCTCTACCAGTTGAGCTAATTAAATGTAGTGAAAATATTGGAGTCACAGGAATGGGGACTGACAAGTTGTTTACAGGTTGTTTACAAACATGTGCTGCCCTCTATTGGTCAAACAAGGGATATAGGATGCGGGGCAGTGCAGCTGTAAATTAGAGTCAACGAGCAAAGACCTTGTAAGTTTAAGCCACAATATATTTCAGTTATTTCCCAGCTATTAATACGTCCATGGGTCAGACAGCTTAGGGTCAGAGGTCAGTGTGAGAGCCTACCTTCAGCAGTGCGTCTCTGGCCTCCATGAGCATATGGTGACCCTCTCTGGTCCCATTCTCCACCAGCACCTTCAACACAGGCTGTCTGGATCACTGACAGACAGTTGTCATGGAGACATAACGCTAACACTGAGACACCTAGCGTCTGTTGTCATGGAGACACACCCGGTGTCACACTGGTGGGAATGAGCACAAAGCTATGCTGCGTTCACACGGCAGACCGGATATCACGTTAGCGGACGAGAGCAGGGCCGTTGAAAGTTAAGATATTGTAAACAATGCGTCATCGCCATAGTAACTGGTATTTTGGACTTTTATGGCGTGCAGAAAGTTTTTGCCGTCTGCGTTGTTCTATGTGAACACAGCAGACACTCCCTCTGTGTAATGTAGCTGACTGGTCCAATTAGATGGTTATGATGCTGAACGTGGCCGGGCAGGTTACCATGACGATGCACCCCGGTAGAACCATCCCCACCAGTGACAGAGCAGGTGCAGCGTGACACTACAGTCCTGTAACTAGCCAGCTAACCAGAGCTAGCTAACCATTGGTTGCTAGCCAGCTCTAACTAACCAGCGCCAGCTAGCCGGCCCTGGCCACACTGCCAGCAGCACTGACCAGGTAGGAGCTGGTCTTCCTCCACAGGGTCTGCACCGTGTGGACCCTCTCCGTCCTGCTGGGAAGCTCTGACAGGGAGAAAGCTGCGATGACCACATCAAACTGCACCTGTTGGCAGACAGTGTGTCGTCAGCGCTGTACGTAGACTAGGGCTGGCCGATATGGACCAGAAATCATATTTTCTATTAAGTGGGTTAAATGTTCAGGAGGAGACTTAATTGTAGTTGTACATGGTTAAATCCATAGCAGAGAGGTTGTGAATATTGCAGCTATAATGACAGTTTACTCAATTTAATCCACATTTGTATTTAATTACAGGGTATCTTGTAATACTAGCTGGCTACCTTTATCTGTTTGTCAGAAACGGAATTGAGCATGCGACTCGGTATCTGCTCTCTCATTGTGCGAATATAACTATTTCGATATAAACTATATTGTGTAATTTTATATCTCTTTTGAAAATATACCGATAGAAATGAAATATCGACATATCGCCCAGCCCTAACGTAGACCCACAACACAGAAGCATTCACACCTCCTCTCTTAAGGCCAATCACTCCCTGTCCCTATGTGAGTTTGATGCTAATGCTTCAGGGGAAGTGACTAATCTGATTTTGGGTTTGAGACCCTGCTGTGGCTACGAAGTGTCTCTGATACCAGTACATCTCAATACAGTATCTGTACCTTAAAGGGAAACTTACTTTGGGTGTGACAGGCAGGAACTGTCGGAAATACACTTGCTTGATGTGAGGTTCAGCATTGTCATCGTCACCTATGTAGGGAACAGCAATAGTCTTGTGAAGACTGCATTAGAAGCACTACCTTACATTAGTGTTACGCTGCATAAGAAGTACTACTCTATATTAGTGCTATGCTACATTAAGATGATTTGTTTGGTACCTTTCAACAGCCGTTCTGCCAGGGTGTTCATTGGTCCAGAGCTGTCCACACACACCACTTCCTTCAAGCTCTCCCCCCAGCATGAGTGGGTGGCCCTGAGGAAGGGGGGAGACACGTGGTTAGCACACTCGAGGCCTGCGGACCAAAACAACTTGGCACACTGGCTGCCCATCTTGCCACAAGACGCCACTGCACAGGGGAAAGGCCCTAGTGCTGGGACGATTAGTCGACGTAGACACTGTATACTCAGATCTGAATAAACAGTTAATTGACTATGACAGGCAGCAATGTGCTGGGAACACGCTAGGGCTGGGCAATATACCGATATTTCATTTATATCGGTTTATTTTCAAAATATGTATAAAATTTGACAATATCGTTTATATCGATATGGTTATATTATGCGTTTATTCATTACTTTTTAGATTTGTTTGTCTCTCCCTCCATGCCTGCACTTGGCCTGAGGAGTGGAGTCAGGAGTGAGTGTCAAAGGGGCGGAGACACCAGAGAAAGCTATAATCGCTGAAAACTATAATCTGGTGTTTCTACACTGCCCTGGCTTTGTAATATGGGACACACACAAAGTGGTGCAGACCGCACAACACTGTGTTACCAATATGGGGGACCAAGCTTCTGGGGGAGCATTCTATGGCACTGAATGGATTTCTATATTATCAATAATTTAGTTGTCCGATTAATCGAAAAAATAATCGCTAGATGAATCGCTAAAAAATAATTGTTCAGTAAAAGGCCCATTCAGACAAGGGCTTGCTTATCGAGCGGCAGTGTGCCGTCCAGGGAGCTCGTGCCGTGACGAATACCCGTGCGGCCAATAGAAACGAGGCAGCCAGCTAGACATGGGAGGAAAGCCCCATCTTGGAATTATATAAGAACTGCCATGTTTCAATGAGAGATTTACCAACATCTTGCTTACTGAGCTGGGCTATCGGATTTCTATCTAGAATTTAATCATAATAAAGCAGTATACATGCTGGAAGTAGATGATTTGCACTGCGTAAACGCAAAATAGCTGCTTAAATGTTTATTTGACCATGATCCCCGCAATGCTCGACGGCAACCCAGAAAAATATCAAGCTTGGAGAAGTCTGCACTCAGCTCGGCATCAAGCGCAAGCATGAATAGTGTACAATGTTCCAGTGCATACTGACCACACAGCCGCTCCTACGCCTGAACCAAAGTCCATCAGAGAGCTTGGGGCGAACGAGGGCTCTCTCTTCTTGATCTGACAAAAGAAGAAAGTCAAAATAAACGTTCTTCTGCTGCGCAGACACATAGATTCACCCGTGAGCATGAATGGAAGAACTCTAATCCAGAACTTCTATCCATTTGAAATAGAAACAGATGTGTGTGTGCTTGACGTAAATATTCCGACTGCGTGTCTGATTGGTCCTCCTACAATCACAAGTGACCAATCAGACCTCAGAGCCATGCCAACCTCGTTGAGAGCCCTCCTGACAGCAGCATAGCCCCCAGCCAGACGTGCAGCCATGTAGATGACTGCTAGCTCTGCATCGTAACTGGGGAAGGTAGCATCAAGTAAACGTCAGGTTAGCAAAACATCTGAGTTAGCATCAGGATTAGCATCACATCTGAGTTAGCATTCGGATTAGTATCACATCTGAGTTAGCATCAGGATTAGCATCACGACAGAGTTAGCATCAGGATTAGCATCACATCTGAGTTAGCATTAGGATTAGCATCACATCTGATTTAGCATCAGGATTAGCATCACATCTGAGATAGCATTAGGATTAGCATCACATCTGAGTTAGCATCAGGGTTAGCATCACATCTGATTTAGTATCAGGATTAGCATCACATCTGAGATAGCATCACATCTGAGTTAGCATCAGGGTTAGCATCACATCTGAGTTAGCGTCACAGCCTTCTGTTGTTGGAGGGACATGCAAGACCACAATTACATTGAAACATTCTGATGATGTAACATCTGTAAATGCTTCAGTGAAGTCTAGGTAGATCTTCACACTGTTTCCACATACTTCATAGGAGCCCAGCGATATGTGGTTCTCTTCAGTTCCGACAGCACCTTCCTCTTGATGTGAACCTCCCTCTGACTGTCATCAACGCCTGTCAGATCACAATCACACATAAGGGTCCCGTCAGCACGTCTCTGCTGGCCATGCGGCTCCATCCATGTGTTCCTTAGTCACCTGCACTCATTGGCTGCTCCCTGATAGCCTTCTCCAGACCAATAGCGCGCTGCCTCAGTGCGTGGTCTTCCACGGGCCTCTTCCTGCTCCACAGGAAGTTGGTGAGACTCTGGGCGCGCTCAGGCAATCTGCTGATCTGGGCATCTACAGGTGAAACAATAGCCGACCCATCAGGTAGCTACTCAACGACACCAGTGCCACTGTTGTCCTGCCTGTCAAGCACTGATCGGCTACCAGGGACCTACTCAGGAAGACGGCCATGGCAGCCCTCTGCAGCTCCTCAGGCAGGCGCAGGGTCTTCAGGTTGGTTACTCCTGGGTGCCTCCTGTGGGGTACTCCCTGGAGGAAATCCCCCTCTGGCAGAAAACTGACGGCTGAGCTCACGCCCTGGGAACACAGCACACTAATGAACCCGTGTTCTCCAGGCAGGGTGCCTGCACGGCCCGCTCAGTCAGAAATAAACCAACACACCGCCTGTGACAGTGACGGCGTACATCTTGTGTTATAACAAGTCTAATTGCAGTGTGCTTGGCTTAATAGCGCCAATGAGCTCAAGCATAAATGTTACGTAATTCATATTAAAATAGACACCTTTACTGTCATCTTCCATGGTTTAGTGGTCAAGTTATGCGCTATGCCTCCAATTTTGTGACAACTAAATCAAATCCTGCTGAAAGAAAAGTTTAGTCTTTAACTTTGTAGTAGAGAACTTTAATGCCATAGTGACTAAACACAGATAATCGCCCAAACACATAGACCTATTTTACACACGATATCTTTGGCATCTAAACACTTTGCCAATGAGTTACAATTCCTAATGCCAATGTTAATTGGAATTTTATTTAGGAAAAATGTAATGTTTTTAATTTCACATTAATCAGGTGCTTTCAAGATTCAGAAATTATATTTAATAACAATTATTGTAAGTATCAAAAATAGTTTTTGTTAAGATACTGAACATTATTTTAAAACGTGAGTGGTTCAGTAATTAAGCTATGAAATGGCATCCACAAATGCCATTTAAATACGAGGAAACCAAAATAGAAGTAAAACATATTACTACTTTGCATGGTTTAAAGAATAGTACAGCAGTAAAAACAATAAGATATACATATTTCTCCTATTTCTTTTCTCATGCACTTAATTGACAGTAATTTGCTTCACTGAAATGTTATATGGCCTCTAGACTAGACAAAGCCTTCATTTCTAGTTTCTAAAATATGTATATATTGAACTCACCCTGCACATAATTGTTGTGACGACTGTTTTTTGACAAAGGACACATGTTCGAGATGCCATCGCTTAATAACCCTCAGAGGAAGACGTTTAGTTATTAATTTGTAAGGTTGGAGCTTCACATGCACGGTGACTTTATTGGGTACGTCCACAAAATAGTTCCGACGTGGCCTGACCCTGCACCGCCTTCGTTCCGCTTGTGTGTAGTCCACGCGCGTGACGTCATCGAAGAAGGAAGTAGGACAGTTTCCCGCCGCTCGCGCAATCCAGTGTCCCGAGCAGGTCCCGAGCGACACCACCGTCCGAAACGGAGCCGAGATCCCGAACACCCGAACACCCGAACACCCGAACACCCGACCCGATATGAGGAGGACGCGACGCACCCGCGGGACAGAACCAGAACCCGACCGGGGAGGAAGCGGGGATGTCCGGGCTCAAACAGGTCGGTGCACGCAGGACGCGGTGCGGTGCGGTCCGGTGCCAGACCGCCAGTCCAGACCGATACCTATCCTACTATAAGTAACCAGCAGAGGGCTGAGACTTGCTATTATTTAAAGGGCTCATCTTTTAAAGACATGAAAGCCATGAAGTATTTCTTCTAACTAGTTAGCCTGCCGTACATTTGACCGCAGTAGGCCTACCGTATACAACTGAACTACATACTAATAATGTACAGTGTATTACTGAGTATATATTACATACATGCACATAATATACTGTCCTAAGGGTGTATTTTAACAGAGTATTACCAGTATGCATGTGAGGGATCTGGTTATGAACCTCTGGGTTCAACAGCTGATACTAACCCTGCTCCTGGAGCAGAGCCATGTAGAGAGAGAGCTGGGTCTGGCTGCTCCTGGAGCAGAGCCATGTAGAGAGAGTGTTGGGTCTGGCTGCTCTCTGGAGCAGAGCCATGGAGAGTCCTGGAGCACATGCACGGTCACTGGTCCATGGAGAGGCAAAGCCTGCACCAGGAAGTGCTTTTTCTAATTAGTCAATTAATGCATTGATTTACATTTACAATATGATTCATAGGGCACTTTTAGTATTTGCGGCTAACTTCCGGGAACTGTTTTGAGGCTAGTCCATATGTAGTCCACATGAGGCTAGTCCATATGTAGTCCACATGTAGTCCACATGAGGCTAGTCTGCATGTAGTCCACATGTGGGCTACATGGGGGAAGATATTGTAACTTCATCTTGTGCACTCTGACGTCTCCTTTGTTTGATGTCAGAGTGCGGCGCTGGTGAGGTCATTGTTTACATGAGGCATGTTTCTTGACAGCGCTTGAAAGCATGCTATTGTGTTTTCATGTGGATGGATATTTGTTTTTAACAGTCCGTTATGTGTTAGGTATCATCACTAACGGGACTCATTTGAACAGAGACCAACAATGGAGGAGATGTTCCGGTCCCTGGCCCGGAGCAGGAGGAGGCGCAGGAGGAGGTGCAGGTTAAGGAGGAACCAAGTGCAGTGGAGGAGCAACCAGCTGCCAAGAGGAGGAGAGGAGGAGGAGGGAGGGAGAGGGAGAGGAAACCTAAACAGGAGCCCAAAGAAGAAGTGGAGAGTAAAGGTGGGAGGGTCTCTAATGTAATCTAGTGTGATCTCCTCTAATGTATCTAGTGTGATCTCCTCTAATGTATCTAGTGTGATCTCTTATAATGTATCTAGTGTGGTCTCTAATGTAATCTAGTGTGATCTCCTCTAATGTAATCTAGTGTGATCTCTTATAATGTATCTAGTGTGATCTCTAATGTATCTAGTGTGATCTCCTCTAATGTATCTTGTGTGATCTCTAATGTAATCTAGTGTGATCTCTTATAATGTATCTAGTGTGGTCTCTAATGTATCTAGTGTGATCTCCTCTAATGTATCTTGTGTGATCTCTAATGTAATCTAGTGTGATCTCTTATAATGTATCTCGTGTGGTCTCTAATGTAATCTAGTGTGATCTCCTCTAATGTATCTAGTGTGATCTCTTATAATGTATCTAGTGTGGTCTCTAATGTAATCTAGTGTGATCTCCTCTAATGTAATCTAGTGTGATCTCTTATGTATCTAGTGTGATCTCCTCTAATGTATCTTGTGTGATCTCTGATGTAATCTAGTGTGATCTCTTATAATGTATCTCGTGTGGTCTCTAATGTAATCTAGTGTGATCTCCTCTAATGTATCTAGTGTGCTGTGATCTAGTCTCATGTGCTGGTGTTTGATGTTGACACAGAGGTGGTGAAGACGGTTGTGATGAAGGGCAAAGCTCCGGTGGACTCAGAATGTCAGGCCAAAATGGGCAAGGTAGACATCTAACCATCCCTCTGGGGTCTGTCTCCTTCCATAGGCCTGTCCTACACACACAGGTTAACTGTATTACAGTACCTCACAGTGGGTAATTCCACAGCATTGTGTTTTACATTTACCTGCTCTTCATCAGCATGTTTGTGTTGTAGATATTGAGTTGATCTACTAGTAATTAGTCTACTAACAATGGACTACTAATAGATTAGTCATTATTGTCCTCTCCATCTTGTCTCCCCAGGCTCACGTGTACTGTGAAGGAAGTGATGTTTATGACGTAATGCTAAACCAGGTAAATGCCACCTGTGTTTATGTATGCACTTAAAGGCAGGGTCAGTCATTCTTGCTAACTTCGAGCTCAAATCAAAACAGCATCGCTCCGCGGTCCTACGTGACGCCGCCTCACAATGCATTGTGAAGTACAACGGCTTTGTTTGTTTCTATGTACAGAGCCAGGTATCAAGTAGAAGTGTCAGATTATTGTTCAACACGCACAGGAACGCTAAACTAGCGAAATGCGATCAGATATTTGTTGAATTTGAACAAAAGTGTATTGTCTTAAATTTAGCTTGCAATAGCTGAATGTCCAGTAAAAGGGAATGCATTTCACCTATTTTCAAATGCCTAAAAGTAAGATTTTGTTTTATGGAGGGAAAACAGTATGCAGACTGCAGTCTAAAAATGTAATTTGGCTCAGTCGTCTTGTTTTGTGGATCTCTTGCAGACAAACCTTCAGTTTAATAACAACAAGTATTACCTGATCCAACTGCTGGAGGACGACAGCTCCCGGGCCTACAGTGTGTGGATGAGGTGGGGTAGAGGTGGGTGCTGGTGTGGAGGGGGAGGTTAGAGGTGGGGGCTGGTGTGGAGGGGGAGGGGTAGAGGTGGGTAAGTCATAGGTGTGTCTCCAGGGCCATTGGAGCGGCCATAGTGATGCTGTGTCTCTCTCTGTTTGTACAGTGGGCAAAGTGGGGCAGAAGAACCTGACTGCCTGTGGGGCAGACCTGCTGAAGGCCAAAGACATCTTCACGAAGAAGTAAGTGTCTCAAGAGGAGCCTCAGACATGCTTTAGAGGAGGGACCTTCTAGAACCATCTTCACTTTACTTCACAGGTTCCTGGACAAGACCAAGAACGACTGGGAGCACCGAGCCAACTTTGTGAAGGTTCCTGGAAAGTACGACCTAGTGTTCATGGACTACAACGCTGCACAGGCAAGGCCTAACCCTAACCCTAGGCAAGGACGCTCCTGGAGAGAGCGCTTTCCTTCTTTCTTAATTTCCCTTCCTTCACACATTCTGCGTTCTCTTCTGGGTTGTGTGATGCTGAATTCATGTCTGGTCCTCCTTTCTCCCCCTCAGGAGGACCAGACCCAGGTGGACTCAACGCCCAGGAAGAAGAAGAGCTCCAGGCTGGACGTGAAGGTCCAGGCCCTGCTGGAGCTCATCTGCGACCTGAAGGCCATGGAGGAGTGTGTGTTGGAGATGAAGTTTGACACCCGGAAAGCCCCCCTGGGTCAGTAACACTGCCTCCATAAAGCCCCCCTGGGTCATTAACACTGCCTCCATAAAGCCCCCCTGGGTCAGTGACACTGCCTCCATATAAAGCCCCCCTGGGTCAGTGACACTGCTGGGTCCCTGTGCACTCTGGGTTCCGTGTACTATATGTTTACACAGCGGGGAAATATATTGTAAACGGTAACATCTACACCTTGATCCCCATGAAACGGAAACACAACATTAGCTAATGTTAGCATGTTGCCATTGTGTACTGACATTAGTCACTGACTGTTAGCTAACGTTAGCATGTTGGCACTGTGCACTGACAGGCAAGCTAACGCCGGAGCAGATCCGTGCGGGCTACGCTGCGCTGAAGAAGATAGAGGCGTGTCTGAAGAGGAAAGCCAGCAGCAAGGAGCTGGTGGAGGCCTGCAACCAGTTCTACACCCGCATCCCTCATGACTTTGGGTCAGTGTGTGTGTGTGTTGGGTCAGTGTCAATCATCACACAAAAAAAAAAACTGGAAGGAATTAATAACACTTCTAACATTAGATGTGTCAGAACCACTGTCCTTACATAGTGGTTACATATCAGATCATAGTCTAAAGGTTTCTTCTAGTAGAGGAAATGAGGAGGGGATTTTATACTTTACTACTTTTTAATAATAATAATAATAATAATAATAATAATAATAATACGGTACATTTTATTTGTTTCATGTGTCTTATCTCAAGGACATCTTACATTGCAAATACAAGGATATAAAACAGTTTGCTATTTCAGCCAACTGTTTTATATCTATGTATTTACAATATATATGTAATTGCAATATAAACATACATACTATAGTAATAAACATATGATCTGAGAAATATATACAAAATAAACAAAATAAAATAAAACAGGTGAGAGTGGAACAAAGGGTCAAAGGTCATAGGCAACCTTGAAGAGGTGGGTTTTGAG
>JAODUE010026171.1:0-46881 GCA_027564755.1 Amblyopsis hoosieri
TTGCAGAAAAGTGTCATTTCTTAATTGTTGTCACATGAAAAGATATGCTCACATATTTGCAAATATGTGAGGGGTGTGCTCACTTTTGTGAGATACTGTATATAGAAAGTAGTGGTTTAAATGCAGTTACAAATTATTATTGGTTTCAATGTTGCATGCAGTACCAGATGTTTTAAATGAAAGGGGAGATTCCTTGATGTCACAAATGTCAAGTGTTATGTTCAACATTTTATTATCTAAACTGAACATGCCTAGCCTAACATGCTCCTCATCTCTCAAGTACAGGTCCTTACAGAGCTCATACACTTCTGTACCTGCCCCTTTTACAGTTGCCTAGTATTTCATTGATATGTTTCAAACATAAAACTGCACATTTTAAATTCGCCTTTAATGTTTTGCGTTTGACGTTTGTTTTTCATGTTTTATTTTATTTAAGAACGGACAACACACATTAATTAACGTTGGGACTATGGTCCTACATCATGTAAATGTAAAAGATTGGTGACTGACAGCTGTTTGGTCCAATCCAGGGAGAGGCAGGAAGCTGATGGCCATCTGAAGGAACTGAAGGACCAACTGGAGGCTGAGCAGTATTTCACGGTACCTTGAGACGACCTGTATTTAGAGTTGCAATCAATGTTTTAATAGCATAATATAAAGTACAACCACATCATTGAAGTGTCTGCATGTATTGTAGTTGTAACGATGATGATGATACTAGAAAATAGCACTATTCCTCCACTGTGACTGCAATATTAATTGATAAGTTGCGTTGTCTTCTCCCAAGACTCTGTACAAAACTCAGATCCGTGAGCTGAAGGACAGGTGTGATGAGAAGACGAAGCTGTACAGAGATGCACAGCAAAGTCTGGACGACTATCGTGAGGAGAGGTAACTTCACCGTCCTTACATGTCTTGCTTTATGCACTAGTAGTAAATGATCTATATACTATTAATTCAACCAAATGTGTCTGGCTTGTCTCATAATGTGCACTGTAAGACGCAGCGATATTAAACCACCTTACTTGAATTTACAGACCATTTCTGGCCACATTTAAGATTTCAGCCAGTGGTTTTAGGCTTTGGCTTTTGTTGATTTAGATAGTTAGATGTGGTTAAAGATATGGTTAAAAGCAGTCATTCTCGAACGCTTGCTAACTTTGAGCTCAAATCAAAAACTCTCTCAGAAGCTCCGCCTCACACATTGAAACCCATTGTGTAGCAAAGCGGCTTTGTTGTTGTGAGCGGTGTTCGGCACTTTGTTTACAGTATGTTCCTATGTACAGAGCCAGGGCTGTGTCGAAGAGTGCACAGTGTGTGCAGACACACCCCACTTGACTGATCGTACAGTGTGTCAGTTTTATTGTACCTTTTATAAACTGGGTCATTTGGCAGGAAAGCATGCCCCATAAGAGGCTATGTCAAACACTGTTGTTCATATCCAGTGACAGCAGTTAGGAGTTTTGTCGAGAGGTCTCATATCATTCCAACCAACTGTCGTTTTGGATTTGTGGAGTTTTCTCCCTTTGCGCTGAACATTCTGTTTCAGTTAGGTTGCGTTGGGTATGATATTGCGTATCATGTACGTTCAGTGAACTAAAACGTCCGAATGGTCTAAAGACAATTTAAATAACAGGGAGGAGTAGTGCCTTGGAACAGATTGGGTCCGTCAGCGTGGCTGATCGTTTGTGGTCTGTCACGCCATGTTACACGGTGAATTTACAGAGAGGGAC
Organism: Amblyopsis hoosieri; assembly: GCA_027564755.1. Taxonomy (NCBI): domain Eukaryota; kingdom Metazoa; phylum Chordata; class Actinopteri; order Percopsiformes; family Amblyopsidae; genus Amblyopsis; species Amblyopsis hoosieri. The sequence continues at coordinate 1,734 of JAODUE010026171.1, forward strand.
TTCAACATTCTCACGGTCATTCAGTTCACAACAGTTATTGAACACGGCAGATATTTAGTTTTTATATAAACTAATTATATAAACTTGATTGACTTCTTGAGTGAGAGTATAGGTCTGCTTCAATTTCTTACATTCCAGGTCACCTGGTGCCGAATCTGACCGGCTTCTTTCATCTAATATATTTTCACTACAAATTGATGAAATAAAAAAAATAATATCACTGTCAGACAACCCAACTGATCACACAAGCATTATATAATTGTATTAGAAGATATAAAAATGTAATCCCATAATAAGTGACTTGTTCTGTTCTCCCCAGGGATTCCTTAGCAATCCAGCTGGAGGCCAGTCTGACCAAGGCAGACTCTGAGCAGCTGGCTCGCTCCATCGCTGAGGAGCAGTATTCAGACCTGGAGAAGGAGAAGATCATGAAGGAGCTGGAGCTCAAGGACATGATGGCCAGACATAAACAGGAGCTCAGTGACAAGGAGGCCACTATCACCTCGGTGGGGGAGTTATAATAATATACCTCATTATTGAATTATGGATAATACGTTTAATGTCAAAATCACATTCAAACAAATGCAGATGGGTGAATAAATTCACTAAGACGTCAAGCTGAAATGTATGATTTTAAATATTGTGTTGAAGTTAACAACATATTGTTTTAAATGGCTTACTCCCTGTTAAAATATATTGACAAGACTCATTGGAAGTTGAAAAGATTCAACCTGCAGTAAAGTTAGCTTCATATCTATTCCAGCATTAAAAGAAAACAATAATGCAATGACTGACGTTGCCAACACATTGCATTGTCTTCTTAAACAATAGGCTTAATCCGTTAAATGTTTACTGGCGGTTAACCGATAACCAGTAGATCAATAACATTATCATCCCTAGTATGGAGCATGATACTCGTATTAATATCCCTTTCTCCACTGTCTCCACAGCTAGAAGAGTCCAACCGGACACTGACGGTGGACGTGGCCAACCTAGCCAATGAGAAAGAGGAGCTCAACAACCAGTTGAAGGAAATGCAACATCGTGAGTGTGTATTATGTTCAGGAAAATTATGATTTTCCCATATCTACTTTTATAATCTAATTTCTCCAAGCCCAAACTATTATGGGGGAAAATATATAATTTTCTTGGTGATAGGTTTTGCCTCTGGGTGTTTTATTAATGCACGTTTGAAAAGGCATACTAACTTAACCCCTTGACGCCTGAATATGTTTCCAATAATAGAAAAAAAACAAAAAACATTTTGTATGTTTTTGCTTTCAAGGTGATACTACATTAGTTTGAGATTCCACATTTTTATATAGCACATAGAATATATTTAAATGTAGGTATTATCCAAATTAGCGACACATGGTGGAAGCCTCGTGTAAAAACCCAGGCGGGACATTCGTGGCATCTTGGCCGACCCGTGGTTCCAGCGGGAACCACGGATCCTATTCCGGTTTGCGCTGAACATGCACAAACCGGAATAGGAGGAATACATTTGCTATCTCGGCTGCAGTCTGACTGGAACCGGTGTGTCGCGAATACGCCTCAATTTGAGAATTCATATTTTAAGATAATACTTTGGCAAAAAATGTATTAATATGTAAATTAACCCTGCTTGTTCTGTTGTTGCAGAACTCCAGAAGGCAAAGGAGAATGAGAGAGAGATGGACGCTATCAAGTTTTCCTTTGAAAAGCAGATACAGAATGAGAGGACCCTGAAGATTCAGGTGTGTTGTGTTCCTAAGCAGACCTGGACAATAAAAGGGCGATAAAACAATTAATGTATTTCTATTATGGGGAGTAAATAACAAAATAATAAAGACTCACTTCACTTTTATCAAGTACTGTCAACATTAATCCTTTCCACAAAAAAAAAATCTGCTCTTTAATGTTGATCATGGAATAGTATATCTTGAAGGTAAAAAACAAATTATTATTATATTTCTGAAGCTCCCACATGTTCAATGTCTGCATGGTGGATGTATTTAACCCCCCCCCATTGGTCCTGTCTGTGTCTCCAGGCTGTCAACAAGCTGACGGAGGTGATGAGCAGGAGGGACTCCGTGCGGGGCGGCCCGCGTGGCAACGACACGGAGGTCCGCCGCAAGGAGAAGGACAACAGGAAGCTGCAGCTGGAGCTGAGAGCGGAGAGGGAGAAGCTCAACAGCACCATGATCAAGTACCAGAGGGAGCTGAGCGAAATGCAGGGGGTTAGTTCTGCTCTCGTCTCGTTAGCTCCTCACAGCACATGCTAGCGCATGTGGCTAGACTTGGAGGGGTAGAGAAGGGTGTGAACCCTTGTAGCAAGAGGAGTAGAGAACAGTGCAGGGAGACCAACTCAACAAGGTGGTTTATTTGTTTATGTTTGTTTTTATATGCGGGTTTTATCTCAATTCTGTATGTGAATCGAGGAACGTGCCTTTAAGGAGCCAATTTGAATCCCGTTCAGTACATTTTGAAGGCCTTTGACAGACCTGATGGGTTCAACACCAGATCCATAAGACGTGCAGTGCATCCCCTATGCTTCATAATGGCCACTAACTGCCCTGCCCTGTCTGTGCTGCAGCTGATTGCAGACGAGAGTCAGGTGCGCCTGGAGCTCCAGATGGCCTTGGACAGCAAGGACAGCGACATAGAGCAGCTCCGCTGCCAGCTCACCTCCCTCAGCATCCACTCCCTGGACACCACCAGTGTCGGCAGCGGCAACGACCTGGAGACGGATGATGGATTCCCAGGTAGCCCCTCCCCCCTTCACCCAAATCCCCATCCTTCATCTTCTACGCCGCGCTGACTGACAGGTGTATTGACGCCATCTAATGGATGTAGCGGGTCTAGTGGATTGAAACACCCGCTGCTAAGGTTAAGGGAAGCGATGTCGACTCATCTTGTTGTCTTGGCTTGTGTCGCTTTGATTGGTTACGCAGTCAAACACTCATATCTAATTTATCCATTGTTCAATTCGCAGCTAATTGTAATAACTCTTTGGCGCAGCGCCAAGAAGTATCGCTTCCGTGGGCTGTAGGGGCATCTAATTCTAACGTTATAACCGTAACGGCACACGATATTTCTTTCTCCTGTTTCCCCCATGTTCTTTGTCCGCCATGTTTCCTTGCCACCTATCATGCTTTTACTTGTATAATCCTGTTATCTTTCAGCTCAGTTATGTTTGACCTTTTCTCCACCTGCTCCTTTCTTCCCCCCACTTTTACGACTTCCTTCCTCTTTCTCCATCTCCCCCCCACCGGGTCTTCTCGGCACAGTGCGCATCACCCACTCCCAGACATCCGAGTCAATGTCATACACCTACCAGCACACGCACAAATCTGTCAGCATCGGCACGCGGCCCAACCTCCGCCCTGCCCGCTCTCTGTTTGACTGTGACTCCTCTGAGGAGGAGGAGGAAAAGGAGGAGGAGGGAGGGGGATATGGGAGGGACGAGGGGCTGGAGCAGGGGTCCCGACCCCTGGCTCTCACCTGCGAACAGCCCCCGCGGCCCCAGTGTGCAGGTGACACTGCATGGTGTCTCGGTTAGAGTGGGATATACACTATATGAACCTGAATGGAAAGTGTAATACCATACCACCATATCTGTGCATGCTTTTCTTCTCCTGTCTGCCTGTCTGCCTGTCTTTGCTGTGCTTTGATCCTGGTTTATGTTATCCTGGTTTAAGTGTACTCCTCGAATGTGTTAAAGCTACACGTAGCCCACGGCAACATTTGCCAATCCTGGGGACCCCTGCCGTGCATGTTTTAGATCATGATGTCTCCCTGCTCCAACACACCTGACTCAAATGAATGGGTCGTTTGATAATGACCTATTCATTTTGGACCTATTTTGTGTGTCTGGGTTGGGAAACGCTGGCCCATGGTTTGAGACGCTGGTGTGCTTAGTGTGGCATCTAATGGCAGTAAAAGTTAATGTTGGGCATCTATTCTTGGACTAGATTGGTATTGTTGGACTAAATAAATGAGATTGCAGTGAGGTGAGGTGCTTAACCTTAACTAATGTTTTAGTTGCATTGTGTTTGTGGTTTTGTGCTTTTTCTAAAGATGGGAGTCATATTGTGGGGGAAGGTAGTTTTCTCCTGGACACGGCTGGATATCTTTTGTATTGTTAGTATAAAAAACAGTATGCCACAGTTGGCCCCAAGCTGTGCCCTTAGCTTTTACTGAAGGAACATTTTGTCACAGTTATATGTTCCATATTGCAGTGAAACTAATGTAAATATCCTCTAAAATGTTGGTTATGAAAATGTTGTGGTTTAAGTTAAATGTAGCTTTTTTTTATATTATAGTAAAGTGTTTACCTGTTAGAAAGGCCTATTCTTGTGAAATTATCTTTCATAAAATCAAATGTTCCCTTTAGCAGTAAATAATTCTAAATAGCAGCAACCTATAATGGTCAAAATGGCGACATGGAGGTATTTGGTTATGTCAATATTGCACTCTACTCTGGTAGTTTCTGGGCCTGGGTCTTCTTTAAGCAATGTTTATTTCTGATCTCCCCAATAGACAGCAGGCTGGAGGGCTGGTTATCGCTTCCCACCAAGAACACAAAGAGGTTTGGATGGGACAAAAAGGTAATATTCCCATTGTTGCCTTGTGTGCGTGCGTTAAGCGAATGGAAATGTGGCAGGATGTGTGATGCAGGTATTTAGTGAGGTGTCTTTAGAGCGGATGGTATCACAGAGGTGAGTCTGACTTGCTAATGAAGGGCTGTCCTCTGGTGACATGTGAGCTGTGCCTATATGTCTTCAGCGTGTGTGTGTGTCCATCCTAACCTTTTAATTTGTTTCTCTTCTCCAGTATGTAGTGGTTAGCAGTAAAAAGATCCTGTTCTACAACAGTGAGCAGGACAGGGAGCAGTCCAACCCCTTTATGACCCTGGAACTAGAGTGAGTCACACACCCTGCACTTAAACTTGATTTAAACAATTAAATCAACTAGAACACTTAGAATTCAAGCTGTATTGTATCGTATCCTGCGTCAAATTGAATTATCCGGTTTGACAGTCCTTGACAATCCTTCAGTAAGATATTCCATGTAATAACTAACTTTATGACATCATCTCGCTCTCGTCTACAGTAAGCTATTCCACGTACGACCTGTCACTCAGACAGATGTGTATCGTGCAGATGCCAGAGAAATCCCAAGGATATTCCAGGTAAAGATGATTTAGATGACGAGATGCTTCAACCCGTGGCATGATCTCTCTCTCTCTCTCTCTCTCTCTCTCTCTCTCTCTCTCTCTCTCTCTCTCTCTCTCTCTCTCTCAGCTGTAAACCATCATTGCTTTTGCTTCGTTCAATGGAGGCATGACAGGAGGGTTAACACAGACGTAGCTAAGAACATTTCTAACGATGAAACTCCTCCCACCAGGTCCTTTACGCCAATGAAGGGGAGAGCAAGCGGGAGCAGGAGTTTGCGGCAGAGCCGCTACTGCTCAGCGAGCGGCCGTCCTTCATTGGCCACAAGGGCCATGAGTTCATCCCCACCCTGTACCACTTCCCCGCCAACTGTGAGGCCTGTACCCGGCCCATGTGGAATGTCTTCAAGCCGCCGCAGGCACTAGAGTGCCGGCGCTGCCACACCAAATGTCACAAGGACCATCTGGACAGGAAGGAGGAAGTGATCGCACCTTGCAAGGGTTGGTGTACTAGACTTCAGTCACGGAGATTAGATGGTGTTTTAAATGAATGTATATAAGGAAAATATAATAATGGTAATAACATTCTATAAAAAAAAATTATTTTATTATTGAAGTACAGTATATTAAAATATGATGAAATACCATTTTAATTATGGAATATATTAATGTGTTACACGTGTTGCTGATACTGATTGTTCTGAAAACAGTTCTACAAACATTATGCTGCATTGTAACACCCATAATTCATCTTGTGGGCCTGTGCTTCCTTCACAGTGAGCTATGACGCGTCCACGGCCAAAGACCTGCTGCTGCTGGCAGGCTCTCAGGAGGAGCAGCAGCGCTGGGTGAGCCGCCTCATCAAGCGCGTCCCCAAGAGGCACCCCACCTCGCCGCCCCAGGTGCAAGCCCCCCCGTCAGAGCCAGCAACGCGGACCGCGCGCTCCTCTCCCCGCGTCTCCCCGCGCCCTTCCCCGAGGAGCTCGCCTCACCTGTCTCCCCATCGCGGAGCAATCAAGATCCAGTCCACCAGACTGCCACAGCAGCCCACAGGGAAACCCAGGTACTTACTGGGTGCTTCGCTAAGTCGTTACTGTACTACTGCTATTATCGTTAAGTTATTATACTAACTAGACATGAAACGGTATGAGCACTTCATATCGCGATTAGAGTGACCAGAATTATCACGGTTAACGGTATTATCACGGTATTATTGGTGAATAAAAAAAAAAGAAGAAAGATACTGACAAACAGCCTAATTCATGCAGGTGACTATAATAAAATTACATATGTTTTAACTGCTCAGTCAAACACGGTTTTAATGTTAATATTTGGAACGATAATACTACGGTAACCATTTTTATTTTTATAATTTTACTGTGGTTTATCGCGAAACTGGTAAACGTTACATCCCTAATAACTAACTTAACATTCCTGTTTGTTTGTTTATTATGTGGTATTTTTGTTTACAAGGCAATTAATCCTTTCACCACTAAACACGTGCTAATTATGTCCTGTACCTTTTGTCATCTCACGACTCCTTGTTTAATGCTGTAAAGAGGCAAGATTGTGGATTTATCTCAAGCAAGCATATTGAACCGGCACTAGCACAGACTAGCAATGCTTCATAATACAATGATATTCTAAAATGGGCATAGCTAATGCTTCAAGCTTGGTCTCGTACCCTAAGTCGCTTGTTCCAATTAGTCTGCCACATCAATATTGATGATATCCTGAAGAATGAAGCAGTGGTACCTGCTCTGGGACCCATTAACCTGTGTTTTATTTATTTATTATTTGTTGTACATGGGTGTGTGATTAACTGAGACTAATAGTGTTTTAACACTATAGATAACTGGCTCTTGTCCCTCAGTGCTGGCTCCATGTTCCGTATCATCCTCCACTGACCCATGACCCCTTGACCTTCATCATTCTTGTCTCTCTTGTACTGGGAGACTGTAAGTAGCAGACCCAAGTCTGCTTGTGCCTTGTGCCTGGTCTGACCGCTGCCCTGCTGTGCCATAGTGTGCTTGATAGCCTCATCTCACGTGACATGAAATGCTCAGGAGCTAACTGAGGGCCTGCCTAATGTGTGATTACACTCCACTGCCCCCTGGTGGACACTGGTGTGTACTGCTGAAGGTTGAACCAATACTGGCGAACCTCGTACTGTTTTCAGATTGCTTGAGTTTGGCCTGAAAGACTGGAATTGGTCGTTGGATGATGATGATGACAATATGTTCTTCTGAAGTCACTTCTCAAGTAAAAGTACATGAGGGTAAATGTGTGCTATTGCTATTGGGTGTCTGTTATGCATGGCTGACACTACAGGATGCAGTGTGGAAAGGAAGTGTAAAGGGCTCCTTCTTTTGCTCGTTGTGTAAAGCAAAGGTGCCAAAAAAATGTCTTAAACCTATTTGCCTCTCTTGAAGAATGTTTCTTGTGTGGCTACAGGTTAGCTGTTTTTCTAGTGTGTGGATTTGTTTGTGGTTTTGGCGTGGGCGTGCGTTTGAAGTGGTGACACTGTGTGACAGTGTTGGTACTGCCTTGCTAGTTTTTCACGTCACTTTCCTTCTGTCTTTTTCTTTTGTTTTTTTTCCAGTTAACCCTGGCTACATCTAATTCCTGACTAATTTCACCCACATGGAATTCTGACCTTGCTTCGGGACAAAACGTGCCGTTTATGCAGAGACGGACTGTATAAATGACAAACACCGCCACTTTCAAGGAAACTGGATATTTTGTCTTCATTTTGACAGGAAAATGCATCTTTGATTTATTTTTGTGAAAGACACCTTTTCCATGGAAAATAAATATGCAAACACTTTTTTGGTGATTAAGTGCCTTATTTTAAAGTCATAATGCCAGATATGTTTTACCAATGTTTTCGTACAGCAAATGAGAGCTGAATCTATTAAATGTTTGTTTATTAAGGGTTTGAGTGTTAACATTTGTATATTAGTTTGTTTTTTTGTGTGTAGCCGTTTCTGATAATATAAAATGCAGCGTATGTTTATGCATTCAAAATATAGCTCTGTATATGTACATGTATAGAATGGCAGTATTAAGTCAAAAGTTGTGGGTGTCTACTGAAAGAACACCGGCTATATTTGACAGAATAATGTGAAGAATCTTTAATTCAGAAGCATTTCTTAAGCATTCTTGAGAAAAAATATATCTAAATAAATTGTTTAACTGGAGTATGTGATTCATTCATACATTATGGTAGTTAATGCATACTCCTTGATTTGTGGTAGTTAAATCATTTCATATTCTGCAGTGTGCTTGTAAATTATATTAGCCTAAGCCTACTATCTTCTATAATGCTGGCAGACATGTACATTTGTACCCAGTGTAACCTCCTAGATCTTTGACTCACCAAATGTCTCTCCCAGCATTTTGTAGATGGGGAAAAAATAAAATATGTAACCAAATGGAGTAGACTTTTAAACAGAAATTTTATTGGAGAATTACATTTTAAGAATCCATGACAAACTAAAGAAATTTATATCATTATTTTACGACATCGCAAACAGCCTTTAACACTACATTCGTGGGGTGTTTAAACTTTATGTATGATCTTAAAGATTTCATAAACGTCAAATTATACAAATGCTGGATTTAGACTGACTAAAAATGGTGAACATGCACCAGAGGAGGGCGCTGTTTTGAACGATTGTACAAATAACTGAAGCTACTGAACAGTCTATTCCTGAATGCATGGACACTTGACGTTCAGACATATGCAACAGCATCTCACACTAACAACACGGTGGCCCAGTGCAGCACTGTGGCCTCACAACAAGAAGCTCCCGGGTTCCTTTCTTTGTGGAGTTTGTGGAGTTATTTTCGCTGTGAGAATCAGTCTGGAAAGCCTTGGAATCATTTTGAATGTGTCTGAGTAGCAACTGAACTTTCTAATCAGCGTCGTGTTTATAGCTATACGGGGACCAGATGGGTTATCCAATCAACTGCCAAGTATTTTCTTGAAAGCACAGCCATCCACAAAAAGTTTCAATATACGGCTCCCCAGATGGACTTGTGACAACAATTCCTCTGGAATGTCAGGTTACTTGGAGTTGGGCACTGCACATCAGATGCCCACTGCTCTCTTGTGGGATGGGTTAAATGCAGAGAACAAACGTGTATGTGACAATAAAAGCATCTTTACAGACCTGAACATCATAGAAAAGTTAATAACATTTCTGCCCTAAGGATGACATCAAATAAATGGTATACCCTATTTTAAATGTCTACTAATTAAGCTATGCTTTCTAATAATAATGACATTTTACTGATGAGATTATATGGTGCAACCATTAATTAGCATTATGACCATAATGGTAACATAATGTAACTATTAAGTTAATAACCCCTTAGGCTAAAATATAGATGTATATACTATGCCTGTGCATTTGGGACTGTATATATCAGCTCTCTGGATCAACATATTGTATTTTATGGGAATCCTAAAACATTTAGTAGGCTATTGTGCGTGCAAAAAATGTTGTAGGCTATTGTGCATGCAATTGTGAATCTGAGCTATAAACAAATAATTGTATGGCATTCCATTCAACATAAGATTAACAATGAAAAACATGGAGTATGCAAATTATAATATATATGCAATACATTACCATGTATTTTCTAAATCACAGCTAAAAAAATATATCTGAATAACTGTAATTTTGTGGAAATGAGACGCGCTTCATAAACTAAATCAAAGAAAAACTTATATTTGCAATATTGACTATCCTCAAAAGAAGGGATGATTTAGTATGAAAAACAATTCACAAATGCTTTCTATATAAAGTGTCACATTTTAGTAGATAGTTTTTAACATATCTCAATATGCCAGAATAGGCATAGGCCTATATTTAGGCATGTTAAGTGGATTTCACTGAAATTAATATTTTAGGACAGCCTAAAGCAAACTTGCACTCACCATACATAATGAAGGATAATGGGCCATGCTTACGCACATTGCCCAGCTCCTTTAAAATCAAAGTTGACACTACTGGCTGTCTCACTGCTACCATCTTTTCTAATCCAGATACACTGATTATAGTTCCCTATTTTCATTCTGCCAGTCACAAATAGTCCTATTCAAATCCAGATAACTTTTACATTAGGAACTTGAAGAATATGAATGATTGCAGAAGGCAGTGCACATTGAAATATTGAACAGATAAATCAGCACTGCTCAAAATACACACAGCAGACCTACTGTGGCTAAATTACAAATCTGTTATGCCTCAGGTTTTTATACCTTAAAGAATATGAATTTTGTGTTTTTCTCCATCTGTCACTTGTTGCAGTTGTACAGTTCTGCTTCAGTGTCCATGAGATGACGTGTTGTCAGCAACTGTTCTCTCCTTGTACTGGCCTAGTGACAAATGCTACAGTAGCCTATACTGACAGATTGCCATGGCATGATAAAACAGTCCCCCTGTTCATCAAGCACTATCCTTATGTATTGTAAAATGTCAGCTTCTAGTGTTACTGAAATAATGTAATAAAAAGCAAATCCTTGCAACTAGGCATATATGACAAATTCTTTGATATCCAATTTTCACACACACACACACACACACACAAACACTATTTCCTTATCCATCATGTTTAAAAACAATCCAATGTACAAAATGATGTCAATATGGGGGGGGGAAAATACTCATTAGTTTGTATGACTGTGCCTGTGTATATAGCAACCATATTTTAGCATTAAAGAAAAACATTTACCGGTATGTGTTATAAAATGTTTTTTCTTTTTTTAAACATCAAATGCTTCAATTTACATAGTTTAACAGACACTTTTATCCAAAGTGAATACATTTGTTGATAGATGAACAGGTTTCCAAACCTTTGACTTTCCTTGTTGCCATTTTGAACAGCCTGTCCTTGACAAATGACGTTGTGGACTGGTGTTTGGTCCTTGTTTACTCAATAAATAATTACACTATTCCGGTGAATCGATCTGCCCAAGTAGCAAAGTCTTTCAGAACAACAACAGCTAAAGCCGATAAAAGGATCAATTTGACGGACAGGCATTCCATTACAGCTTCAAAACAACAGTAAGATTAAACACTTACTTCAATTTACTCTTTATATATTTAGTTAACTGTTAAAATGTGTGCTTTATTATTTTTGACTGGTTAGTTAATTGTGCAAATAGCCTACATATTTTAGATTTAGTTTACATTTTCTGTCAAATTCTGTTTTAAATTCTCTAATATTTCTTATCTCTTAGCGATGGATGCCTGGTTTACCCTTGGTTTTATTAGCTTGTTGTGCTGCAGCACTGCAGCTTGTCCAGCACTTTGCCAATGTTACCCCAGAAGAGCAGAGGTGGTGTGTAATGAGGTTCCACTCACAGAGTTCCCCTCAGAGGGTCTTCCAGCAAACACCACTCTGCTTACCATCCAATTCACCAACATCACCTCGGTCTCCGAGGAGCAGCTAAGCGCCTTGCCTTTTCTACAAGAGCTGCATTTAAACAGCAACAACCTGGAGAGCCTTCCAGCGGACATTCTCCGAGGAGTTCCTCGTCTCAACACCTTGGATCTCACAGGTAACAAACTGACCCATCTGCCTCCCAATGTCTTCCACCACGCTCCGCTCCGTAACCTGGTGCTCAAGAACAACTGCATTGAAAACGTGGAGGTTCGGTGGTTTCCTGATAATTGCAGCGTGACCTGGCTGGACTTGTCTGGTAACCGGTTAACGGGTGTCTCTTTGGCAATGCATCAGAAGCTGCCTCATCTGGAGAACATGGACCTTTCCCACAACCAACTGGAGAAGATCCTACCCAAGTCACTGGATCAACTGGTCCACCTCGAGAGACTTAATCTGCAGAACAACAAGCTGAACAGCTTGGACATGTCCATATTTCAGAGCACAAGTAACCTAACATACCTTTTCCTCTCAGAGAACCAAATGGAAATGCTCCCTCTTGGACTTTTTCAGGGTCTTACCAAACTTAAGGTTGTTAGTCTGGAAGACAATCAGCTGAGTCACATCTCAACAGGTCTGTTTGACCAGTTGGCTTCCTTGGAGAAGGACGGGCTTGATCTCACAGCCAATCCCTGGATGTGCGACCAGAAGCTACGATACTTGTGGAGATGGCTCCAGAAGAACAAGGACAAAGCCTTTACAGCAGACAACATCATATGTGCTAAGCCTGAGGGTGTTGCCGGGCGTTCTATCCTGTCACTGACAGAAAGTGACCTAAGCCTTTGAGTCATAAGTCCTTTTACTATTTGACCCTCAGTTGATGATTTGTTTAAATGTTATTTACATTCTTCTTTCTGTATTTTCATTCTCTACTAAAATCCAACATTTAGACATTCAGAAAATAAAAATATTCTGAGAATTGCTTGTTAGAGGGTCATTCTTTATTTCTGGTACCATGTTTTGTATGAGATTTTATCAGATTTTGCTTGCATTTTTAATTCATAAAATGTACAATCATATCAAATGATTATATGAATAAAATGTAGAATGGTAATTAAAATTACTATTCTAAATTATTATTTCCAATACAGTCAGTTTGTTACATTATGTAAGCTATTAGCTGGTTTGTTTCCTTAGCTGTGTTTATCTGTTGCAACATGTTACAATATGTTCTTTCTCCTTTAAATAAGTGAGACTTTGGGGAGAGGGTTAATGCTTACTAATAATTTTAACAACACATTGAGAATATAATAATGTTTTATTACTTGTTTCTTATTACCGTACTTGTTAATCCTGATGTTTGTTTCAAAATGAATTTACTCCTAGACTTCCTATTCCTTGTGCTCTCATAATAAAGTGCTTGCTCTTGCACTATGAGAGAGCCCAACTCTCACTTCTGTACAGTTATTAAGGAAACAGAAGTGTTTGCAGTCAAAACTCCCCACAGATGGATTACCACATACATTTTTCCACTAAATGCTGCACTATTACATATAGCTTGTGCATTTGTACCCATTTGTACATAATATTAAAGGTACAATACTGGATTATAATATTTCCATTATTATAATAAACCATTATAATGATTTAGCACTGTACGATGGTCTGAGCGTAAAACTAAACGTTTTAGTAACATGAGGGATTCATAACCTGAAAGTGTTCTCAGAAGCTACCATTCTGCGCAGTCCAGCAGTATCTGCCTATAAGTGTAACCGGACATTGTTATAAATTCATGATGCAATGTCTGTCTTTTACTGTTTCACTGTTTGGCTAGGGGCCAGCCCATGGGAGTGTGTAAAAATCCTCATCAACTTTCAGAGCAGTGAGCTTGAACGAACCCTGGCACTCTTAGACCTCCATTTTGAATCAATCAGAATGTATCCTGATGCCAAATCAAATGCAATACATTGTCACGTTCCTGTAATATGTGAGTACAAAGTACAAATCTTGATTAACAATGATCCATCCCCTATTCTGTCCCCTATTCAAAGATTAAACATGTTTTATATGCATTATAGTGGATCATGGTGGAATACTTGATAGTTTGTCCAATACACAAGGGAGAAAATAACTGTTTATAATCATTCATTAATGTGTTCTCCAGCTCACACCATCTACTGTTACATCTATCCTCACTATCTCATTTTAATGTTGGGTTTTTAGATGCACCATGGGATACACTATTGTTTCACTCCGCCACTTATTCTGTATTTCTAATGATCTGCATGTGGGAGAGTGTGTGGGAAGCACAGCTGAGCATTCCTGCAGACATCTGCACTATACCACGTGTTCGCATTGTGCTGCCTGTCTGCCTGTCTTTCTGCCTGTCTGTCTGCCTGCCTGCCTGCCTGTCTGCCTGCCTGTCAGTCCCTCCCCCGGGCATTCTGTATGTGTGCCTGTGGCCCTTTGTCCTCAGGACCCTTTATCACTGTGGGTGCCACAGGCAGTAATTGATGGCTCTGAATACAAAGTAAAAGCCACTCTCAAGGCTCATACTCATCGAAATTAAAAGCCTCAATATTTGTTGTTTGTTGACAAAGGCCGCAAGGAAACACCCACTGTATCGGACCTGCTGTGTCATAAATATTATGTATTATATGTCTGTCTGTCTGTCTACATATAGGCAGGCTGTTTTAGGAATTGAGGGGCGGCAGTATTTCAGTAAAGACACCTGCTTTAGTGTTCTTGCATAACATCCAAAATGCAGTGTAACATCAATAACCTTGGCTGCTGGTCTGGGAGTACAATGTATTCGCTGGCTGCTTGCCCTACTGTGACACTCAATGTGATGTAAGAAAGACGGCCTTAAAAGGTTGTTATGCATTGGAGGAATACTTTGGCCATTCTCATATTATTCTTTGTGCTCCAGGAACATGGTTGGCGTGAGCCATGCTGTATAATAAATAATGGTGTATTTACTGTAACTGTGGCATTTAGAGCTACACTGGCATTTGTCACGCGGAAACCTTCATATCTCACGTATTCTTTTTCCCAGGCATCTTAATCCATATGTTCCATGTCTTCTGTTTAATAGTGTTTCCGCCCTGCTAAGCCCACTGTATTGTATTGTGTTGTGTTGTACATTTTGTGCTGCCACACAAAGAACACATATATCCTTATTTAATCACACTGTCGTCTTGTTCTAGAGACTGTATTGATGACATGTCACAAATGCAATGACAAGAATTTGCATTAAAAACAAAACACGATTTTTGAGACTCAGCAGTCTTGGAAGGAATTGCTTCAGTTATGTATTGTACATCATATTTTATTATTATTGCCCGAGTGCTGGCGCTGTCTTTTAAGTCTGTGATTGTTTTCTCCTTAAAAGGACTTTTTTTTGCCTACCCAGCAAAGAAATGTGTTGGTGTTTAATGTACCCTACCCACACCTGAATTGTGTGTTTCATATTCCTCACTACTCTCCCCCTTTAAAAGTCTGATTGACTCACACCGTTCTCTACCTCTCCCCATAAAGCTGCCCATGCCAGTTATGTTTCAAACAACAGAGAGCTGGGTAAGAAATTCTGGGATTCTGGAGGCACTGGAAATAGCAAATGCCATATTGTAGAATAACTTTAACAACAGATAAATCAGTCTTAACGGAGAGAACTCCAGACAAAATAAATTCTCAGTTGAGCTGCAGTTCAGCAAATAGCCAAAACACCTTGACCGACCATGAGTTTCATCCATGGCAGCTTTTACTTGTGTGCGTGTGTGCGTGCATGTGTGTGTGTGTTTAGTAAGTAAAGTTTATTTTCTTGTTAGTTTGTGTTAGGTGAAAGCTTAGTCTGACATAAATATATGAAACTCATTAATAACCTACATGGAGCTGTACCCCTACAGGGAGGCGGTCACAACTGCCTTTAGGATCTGTGGGTGAATTACCACACAAGATGAGTCCATCTGACAAAATGAGCTATTGGCTATTAAAATTGACAATATTTAGTAGGTTTCTATATTTGGGTTCACTCATTTCACCTTTAATGCAGTGAAATGGTTATTTGTCATTGAATAAAAAGTCACATTTTCTAAAATTGTAACTACTGAAATAATAAAAAAATGACATATATCAGATGAACATGAAGGTTTATGCATCTGAATTCTATACCTTTAATATTATGAGAACTCTGAATTACCTTTACTTTCACCATGGACTGATGTTGTATCTAAGGAGGTGGAAGTTATTCTAATTTCACTTGACAAAGCTGTCGGTGACAGTTGGGGAAATACAGTATGTTCACTTCTGCACAGTTGGCATTTGTTCACTGCTATCTTCACTCCTCAGCCCCTCTATGGAAAGAAGAACATCCCTACCCTAGCCATACACTCATTTACATTTCAGTTCATCAGCTCATATCATCTTGTTTATCGTGTTCCTCTGTGTTTCCTCTCACTACTGGACATCAGGTGTACAGTATCGGGTGATATGGAAATATGTGTTCCTGACTTTATACATTATCTCATTATTGGCCAAGAGAACGTTGACCTGTTCCTGTTTGATTGGTTGCTGCAAATGACCTCTGGACCCCATTGGAAATGTTTGCCTGATGGACATTGTGTTTTACACCCGCACCACCAGGATGTTGGTTTCTTGCAGGAAAGCTCAGATAGACCTTCACTCAGTACCCTCAGATGTCAAGAGCAAGATGTGGATTGGCTGGTGACCGCATTATCCTTCTGAGAAAAGTAATACTTATTTATTTATTCATTATGACCACACACACACACACACACACACACACACACACACACACACACACACAGAGGATATATATATGCAGACCATTACTATATTCGCATACAAGCATCCAGTGGGTACTTGTGCCTAGCAGTTTATTTGATCAGTTTGTCTTGTTAATGTACATATAAAATGGCAAATGCAAGCACAACAAATCTGGATAACAGTAATAATATTCCCAGAATAAACATTGGAAAATGCAGGAGTTTGCAAGCAAGACTCATGCTGGCATATTGTTACTATCCTCATTCTTTGTGAAACTTCTCATTGCTGTATGATTTATGTTTTTGTGTGGATTAGTGTACTCTCCTACTTCTACACAGCCCTGGATCCGTAAACACCAACAACGTATGGCAGACCGCACAAAACAACATTATCCTAGCCTTTGTAATGCATTTCCAATGTGTGGGGCGGAGCTTCTGAGCGAGCATCTTATGGCATTAAAGAGAGATGGTTTTGTTTTGATTTAAGTTTGAATTTAGCAAGCGTTCTCAAAAATTATTTACTATACCTTTTCACACTTTTGTGGATATGTGTTTCATAAAGTCATCGCAAAGTTAATTAAAAGATAAAATATTCACAATATATTGCAGATATGTGCATTACATAGCCTATCCACCAAATATACTATAAATAATATATATAATATACTATGTCTGTGTTAGGTAATACTACATAAAACTCAGGACTGAATGGGATGGGAGTGGTTGTCATTTCCGACTATTAATTTCCTAAACTATCTTGCTAGCTAGTTTGATAGATTTACTGTAACATGAGAAGAAATATGTTATGAGATGGATAAGGTTATTTAGAGAAAGCAAATATATGACAACGCATATACTGTATAGACAGAAATAGTAGACTATATACTGTAACAAACATGAGCAACAATTCTCAAACATGTTTGGATCAGATAAAAGAAAACTGTTGAACATGGACTGAAGGGGAATGCTGTGCAATAAGATGAAAATGGAAACATAGCACAAGTTTAGGCAGCTGTACTGTATGATGTCTAGCATTCTCAAAATCAGCTTCACATTGACAACCTCCACATATACTGTAAACACATAAAATGGATATAAATATCTTGCAATTCCAGTGGAATGTATTTTTGAAATGGGTTTGCTGATGTTTGTGTTATACTAACAATACATAGAGTATCAATTACAAAATAACTGATTTCCTTTGCCAAACATAGAGTAAAGACTGTACTTCATTTAATTTCAACACGTCCAATAGGCCTACTTTCATAAAGTTATAATTGTCCTGTACATTTATTACTATTGTGCAGGTCCCCAAGGTTTTTAAGAGAATATGAGCAATGCAACATCTTGCCAAGGGCTTTACGCAAATAACAAAGTGTTTTATTCCTGTCAAAAGCTAAGCCACAAGACAGACAGCATGGCCAACTTGCAAGAAGCAAAATGTCGGACCATTAGCAGACCCACAGGGATCAAAGCCAAACCACCACAACGGTGATGCTTTCTTCACTAGCTTCAACCACAAGGGCAGTTTTAGGGTAAATCGAGGAGTATTTCTTTAAAAAGCACATATGCCCTCTCTCTCTCTCTCTCTCTCTCTCCTGCTTCCATTCCGATTCACACAGGCTGACATTTTACTATGTAAGTCATTACAATTGGAGAACACATAGTTTTTGTTCATTTCACAAGTACACAGCAGTATGAAACTTTTTATAATAAAAGAACATATTTCTAGGTTTTGTTTGAAGATGGTTTTGTTTGAAGACAGAACATCCTTACATCCAGTAACATGAATGAACATGAATATATTATTAATAAAACCAAGCCAACTAAACAATAGTTGGCTCACACCTTTTCTTCTTTGTGTCATAATGCTCAATCTGTGTTTACAGAAACGTGTAATTTCACAGACATGTCTGCAGGGCTCATGAAGGCTGGTTAAATTCCACACCAGGAGCATCTGTAATCTTCACTCACTGACCCTTGCAGCTCAGCCAAGCAAGGCTGAAGCAAGGTAGGCTACATTAATTATAATTCAACACAGAACAAAGGCCACTGCATTTGGCTCACACACACGCACGTAACTGTCATGTCATTTAACGACGTAACTCCAAATAAATGATACTGCATGTACTTTAAGTCGCAGCTGTGTTTTTTTTATTGGTTTTCCTGTGTAGCTTGTTTACTTATGGACAGGACAATCTATGGAATCTCTTTCCATGGAAGGATTAAGACTGTGCCTATAACAGACCTCCCACCTGTTGTTATTGTGGTCAGTGGGGTGCCCCCTAGAGGCAGCCATCCGCAACTATTGACCCTATGTTGAACACAGAACGGAGGCAACAGGCCAAGCAAAGTTCAGAAGGTCATAAATCATTGATGGTGTGGATGAAGTGGAACATTTACATCTGGGATTTTTTTTGTTCTGGAATGAGAATTTAACCAGCTGTGTTTTGACTACATGTATTTTGACTAACACAATGTAATATATATATATTACACATGTTAAAACATGTATTTTAATAATATGCACTATAAAAATTGTATTCATTCATGTATTTATTTTTGTTTATTACCTGTACTTCCTATTTTGTGTGTGTGCATGTAGTTGAACTGTTATGTTAGCCCTAGGCACACACTCAGAACTGCACATTTTAATATTGCAGAGTTGTCACACTGACATACTGTATGGTAAATGCTTTAAGGTAATGTGTGGCACCAATTAATCTTTTGTCCTAGACGTCTGAACATGATGAAAGCGTCAGTCATTATTGTTCTTATGACCGCCCACCTAAATGAACTATTATCATCACAGCAGGCCACTGTACATGAGAAGGGGGTTCTGCTCCATAAAATGTCATTGTATTTGGATGAGATCTATCTCTCAGATCTCATCCATGACACAGAGCCCATATCCTGCCATATCACACCAATTACCATACAGACAGACTGACAGCCAAGGGCAAACATTACGGCAGTGGTTTTCAAGTTTTTGCCACATGACCCCAAAATGTTTTCCCACCCCTTCATAATTTTTTAAATAACATAACCGTGATCATTATTAGAAATGCATACACATTTTATTTAATGACACCAAAAATATACAAACAAATGTAATGCTTTTTTTAATACATTTCTTTTTGGGGGGTTTCTGAAGGGTTCATTTTATCACTAATCCCGCAAAGCCGCAACACCTTGAGTTGGGGATCAGCCAACACTTCTAAAACCCCTTGAACACCAGACAATAATAAGTGCATCACACAAAGCTTCTAATGTATACAGTAGACAACAAAAGAGCAATTTCCTCTATTGTTTGAGTAATGTACAACTATTTTGCTGATTTGTGAAACCTAATGAAATTTATTTTTTCTTTTCAGGTATCAGGTTATCTGAAACCCTTGGTGTTAATGTGGAGTTCCCTCCAAGTCCATTACATATAATAATGGGGTAGAAGTGTTGGTTGCCACATACACTGACATTTAAAAACTAGTCAAATCAGATCTGTCAGAACATACAAGCATCTGATAAAACTTAAACTTATTTGTTTATTTTATTAGTGGGAGGATATATTATAAATTGTGACAAATATATACATATGTAAATATGTAATACAATGGAAACTGCTCAATCAATATATTTCTGTCTCTGTGGCAGTATATTGTAAAATAAATACATGGCTGATGACTACAAAACAATGTTTGAATTGTCACCATTACATGGAATACTGACATTACTGGCATACTGTATTAAGATTAATACAAACAGTATTTGTTTATTTTATTAGTGGGAGGATATATTATAAAGTGTGCCAAATATGTACAAATCATATGTAAATATGTAATTAAATGGAAACTGCTCAATCAATATATTAATGTCTCTGTGGCAGTATATTGTAAAACACATACATGACTACAAAACAATATTTACATTGCCACCATTATTAAATGGAATACTGACATTACTGGCATACTGTATTAAGAGTAGAACACAAGCCACACTATGGTCTCTGTTTGACAATGGCCTGAACATTCTAATTTAGAATCAACATTTTAGCGGTTATGCAAATCACACTGCTAATCTTTAAAGACAACAGTGTTATAAAGGATTACATAGGTTACGCCTTGATGTTAAACTCAGACAAATTAATGTAAATGTTACCATAGCATGGATATATGAGTGTATTAGCTTACAGTACGAGCAACTTAGGGAATTGTCTGATAACATATTGTGTTGCATATTACTGCTCTGACTTAGCATACAGTATATCATCAGTGTGACTATTCATTTCACAGGGAGAAATTTGGCAGCATATTGGCACTATAGGAGAGTGTGCTACTGTATGCATAGATCTTTGCTTGATTGGAGCTAGCAGGTAATTTGTCACGATGATACATGTACAGCATGATGTGCAAAATTAATATCTATCAAATCACTGAAAACATAGCAATTGACACAAACAACCACAACTCTTTAGTTTGTATTCAATGCAATTTAAACTATTTCAAATTCCTACATGAAACATTGGGTTAGCACCCTTGTAACCGCAAACATCTGCCCCTTCAACTGTAACGTACACGGCTGTAGGTGTCTGAAACAAATGTGCATGAAAGTGTGGCCAGCTGTTTTGGGGAGGGGTAGAGAAGAGCGTGAGCCTATGAGCTCTGGAGATCGAGGCTAAAAGAAGCTTGCGAGCTGTGCTTAGCTGTGAGAGGGGCATGAGTTAAAACCGACAACGGTGATGCTTTCTTCACTAGCTTCAACTACAAGGGCAGTTTTAGGGTAAATCGAGGAGTCTTTCTTTAAAAAGCACATATGCTCTCTCTCTCTCTCTCTCTCTCTCTCTCTCTCTCTCTCTCTCTCTCTCTCTCGCTCTCTCTCTCTCTACCTCTGAAAAAGATTAAGCACAGTTCTGGCACAACATTATATTTAAAGACACCCACGCAAAACCTCCAGTTCTACCCATTCAAACTAAATGACCTCCACAACTACCGTTTATATACATGTGTGCAACATTGTATATACTGTATTTACATGTGTAGGGCCTAATTCGAAGGGATATTATCAGATGGAAATCTACAGTAGGTTAACACACAATTATATAGCATGTGTTTCCCTTACTCCGGATTTCACACAAAAGGGAATCGTGAGACCCTAGAATTACTGTAGCTTATTCAATGATACATTTTAATGATACATTTTCAACAGCCGTTATTATAATTATTAAAAGGCTTTTATAAATCCCATTACATTCCAAAAATATGCTAGAGTATCGCTCATCCTTTTTTCTCAAAAGCCTCACGTGATTGTCAGAAAGATAGTCTGCAAGAAAAATAAGTATGTTACTGAAACACTGGCTTGCTGGGCTTCAGCGGGTGCGTGCAGTGCATTAGTCTACAGTATGCGACTACTTACAAAAGGTCATATTTAATCTATGTAATTATTGCCTTGCAATTTCTTGCTGCTCTGTGGATGAGTCTACAGTAGATTGCTCCAGCACCGATGGCTTTTAAACATACAGTATGTGTGTTAGGGGAAAAAAATCTGATCTTTATTATAGTCCAGAACATGGCTTCCCCCCCCCCCTTCTCCCACTACATTTCAATCTGCCTGGATATTACCTTTCCATTATGACTGAACATAATGTATATAGGCCTATCTCTGGTGGTCAACTGTTTTGGTATTCTGCAGCAACATTTTTATTCCGATTAACGTAGACATCTACAGTATCTTCTGTTCAAATATGAAATCTATCATACTAATATTGACTCAAAGTAGACATTGTAGTCTATACTGTCCACTGTATCCTAATGCCAGTTCTTCTTCAACCCATAACAACTTCCATTTTAGGGAAGCATTTGAATTAACAGTGTAAGAATATCTCCAATCTGAATGTACAGTCACAAAAGAGAGGCAGACTCCATCACTAAGCACACCCCCTTCCCCACTCCTTCCAGCTACCAGACAACCTCTTCAGAGCACATCTAGCCAAAAAGAGAACTCTTAACACAAGAAAATGGAACTGTCACTACTTTTTATTGCAGCTTTACACACCACCTGTTTCTGTTGTATGATATTATATGTGCTTTTCTTGTTTTTATGTTATTTGTGAGACCCTAACCTCAGACCGCTTTCTGTCATAAAGTGTTCAAATTGTTATCACGTGTTTTATTTAGTACTTTACAAAGGGTTTCCTATTATTAGGCTTGGGACATGAAAAGATATTCTGCACACTAAATGTCAAGAGGGAGGGAAGTTGAACCTCTGTCTGTGCTGTCATCAAAATAGTTGTTGTAACTCAATACAGATCTATTCCTGTGCATCACAAGAAAACAATCAGAGCTAAATCAGATTGATGGGACATGTGCCTTTCATCAACAGTGATATAGAGCTCCCTTCACACCAGATGGTAAACCAAATGTCAACCTCAAAGACCAGGTTTGATTAGAATAATATAGCTGAAATCATCTACAGTATACATGCTGGGCTTAATGTCTATTCATGTATATATTTAATTGTTATTTGTATTATGCTTTGTGTGCACAGTAGCCATTAATGTAATACTGTCTTTATTGACAATATTCTTCCGCCAGTTCTGATTACAATAATTCATTATGGGTAAATATCAGGAATAAAATATTATAGACCTTTATCGTTTAACAAGTTGTGACATGCTATTGAATAGTTTATTCCGCATGCACACACACACACACACACACACTCGACTTGCCTGGGGTTATGAGTATGGCCAGTTATAGAAACAAATGTGAAACACATGTAAAAATACACACATAATGACTGTCGCATTATTTTGTCTATTCAAATTATTTGCAACTGTGGGGCGTGGGGGGGTTAAAATAAATATACATAATTAATAAAGGTTATGATCAAACACATGAGCAATGTTTATGGTCAGCGGCAACACAATTCAGTACCACCATAGTTTTAGGGAAACATTCCAGTATTTTCATAATGCTTATGATTCCAAAACACTGAACCTCTATGGGAATGTAATGATTAAACAATCATTCATATAATTATGTACCCTATCTGTACGATGTCGATCTACCACTTCAAACAGAAAATGGTTGTTTAAACCAACGATTCCGCAGACTTAAATTTTGCATGAGCGAATGAGTCAAATGCGTGTGCATCTTAGTGTGTTTTGTGCGTGCCTATTTGTGTGCAACGGCGGGGGCGGTGTGTAAAGCGTTTTTGTATCCAGTTGCGCCTGAGCTAGAAGGCTTTGAACGTGCGCGTGTGTATTTGCATGTGCCCGAGTAAGCCACACTGTTCCATTAGACAATGCACGTCTTTGACATTCCAGCTCCACCTGCCATCGCGCACAAAAGCCTTCCTCATTCTGCAGGCTTTTACATGAGCAAATCTTTTACCGGCCCCTGGCAGGGCGAGATAGCGTCCTGACTGGGGTGGATATGCCTATGTGTGTGTGGACAGCCTGACAACTCAACCTTCTCGACCCTTTTAATTCTCCCCCTCCCACCACCCAACAATGAGGCATATTGTAGACACACACACACACACACACACACACACACACACACACACAGTAATAGGCCTATATTATATAGAATCATAGCCTGTGGTGAGTGAGGCTTTGACAGCCATTAGGAGCACATCAGGGAAAGTTCTCTGGCAAACATGCGCTATAATTCTCTGTCACAATGCAAATATGCCTCAGCAGAGGTGAAACGTGTCATATGTTGAGTTAGGTCCTACTATCATACATTTGAAGTACAGGTACAAAATAGGCCTACAATAATATAGCTATAGGCCTATAATCTTAGGAAATTGTGGCGGTGCCTCGGAGCTGCAGATACAAATCTGGGTGTTGCATTGTATTACAAATATTTATAGGATCTTTCCTAGCTATCTTGTCTGCAGTGTTGGGCAAGTTACTCAGGAATAGTAATAATACACTATTTACTTATTACTCCTTCAAAATGTAATAATATTATGTTACTTACTGGGTATTAAAAGTAATTTGTTAGCTAGCTTTCTAGTTACATTACTATATTACTTTCACAATAACTACCCTACCTTGCCCTTTCAGAAAAATGACAACCTGTCAGCTCATTATTTAATTGAATCCTCTTTATTGGAATGAGTCAACAATCAGCCAAAGTGAAAACATTGCAGCCTCTAGCAGATGATTGGACAGGTTGGTTCAATTAGCCTATACATTTGCTAGGACCAGAAATCTTGTTCTTGTAATGCAGTAATGCAGCATTACTTGGATTCATTGTGATACTACTGTTTTGGAAAAAGTAATTAGTTACACTTACTGGAAAAAGTAATAATATTAAGTAACTAGTTACTGCCCAACACTGGTTGTCTGTGGGTTATGAGGAGTGCACTCTTATGTAGACCTCCTACACTGCAATAGATGCAGCAAGGCGCACCTGTGGCCTTATTAGCATATTACTATTCTTCATGGCTATATATGTAAGTATTTTACAATGGCCTATCAATAAACTATGATGTTACGATCACAGAAATTAACAATATTCCATTATGGTTTGAAAAGACATAAAGTCTTCATTTTATATATTTCCTTATTTCCTCGGAAATAAGGTAAGATTGCGGACTCTTGTTTACGACATAGCATATTCAGCAGCAGGCTCCGTGAAGCTGTCCAAGCTTGTGTTCATGCTGGCGGTTTGGAAGTCTGCACTTTTCTCAGACTCTTCGAGTAACGGGATGTAAGCGTCACTGTGAGAAGGACGTATGGCGTTGTCCCAGACCACTACAGGCCCGACAGAAGACTTGTGGGAGTTCTGGGACCCGGCCCTCAAGTTGTCATCGCTGGAGCGCAAGGCCATCAGTTCTATCTCATGCTTGGCTGCAGTTTCCAGTACCTGTTGCTTGTTGTAGAAAATAACAAAATTGTTGATGATAGGGTGGATAGGCAAGGCTATCGCGATGACCCCGCACAGGAAGCTCACTGCTGCGTTACACCGGCCCAACGTGGTTTTCGGATAGATGTCTCCATACCCCACAGTCGTCATGGTGATAACTGCCCACCAGAAGGACTGCGGGATGCTCGTAAACAAGGTTTCTGGGTGGTTTTGCTCCATGGTGTAGCCCAGCGCGGAGAATAGGAAAACTCCCACGCCCATATACATGAGCAGAAGGCCCAGCTCTTTGAAGCTGCTCTTAAGGGCAGATGTGAGCGTCTGGAGGCCAGAGGAATGGCGCGCCAGCTTGAAAATACGCGCAATGCGCATTATGCGCAGAGCCTGCACAGCCTGCTGAACGTTAGCCAACTCCATCATCGCTGCACCCAGATATGTCAAAGTCAACACCACGTAAAACGGCATGATTGCCATGAAATCGATTATGTTCATGAACTCCAGGACGAATTTGATCTTATTTGGAGACGATATCAGGCGCAAGACATATTCAATTGTGAACCATCCTATGCATACCGTCTCGATAAATTCCAGGATGGGATGTTCCGTCGGGTTACCTTCCGAGTCTTCCACCTGCAGATCGGGGATGGTCCCCACGCACATTACAACGGAGGAGACTAGGATAAAAAAAAACGACACAATGGCAATGACGCGTGCTGCGAGCGAGGACTCTGGTTTCTCCATAAGTCTCCACAGGTACGTTTGGACACGCTGCCAGCCCACGGCGGCCGGATCCCCTTCACGGTCCACCAAAATGGTTTTCACCTTCTCGGCGATCTCAGCCAGCTCGGTTTCGACCTCACCGAGGCTGCTTTTACAACATTCATCAAGGAAATCAGATTCTATTTTCCAGAAATCCATTTCCTTCATAAAACACATAGGACATATGCCTCGTTTCATGTGGATCTCTCCATAATAATACAGCTCAATTATACATTTAAACGCGTCAGAGTCCCTGTCAAAATAAAACTCTCCCGTGTCCGGGTCATAGTCATCACAGAGTGAAGACAGATCTTCCAAACTTTCCGGTGAACAGTTCGCCAGTTCTGCCAAACGGGTCTCCGGGTAGCGGTTCAAAACGTCCCCATACAACGATTGTTTTACACCGCCAATGTTAACAACAATCTCTGTCTCTTCGCTGGCTTCGGAACCATTGCAATCCGCATATCTTGTCCTTGGAATTCCCCACATTATGTTCCGCAGCCTGACTTAAACCTGAAGAAACCTAAATAATTTCAGATGGAGTCTGAAATACCGGTGTCAGATTAAAGCCCACAACTAGCAGCTGTGCTTAAACTCGTATATCCTCCTGTTTCTGTCAGGCGCATTACAAGTGGAAGCAAATACCATTGCTCATAAATGCTGCAGTGTCTCTGCTGCTGTGCATCAGTCTTTGCCATTGAAGCGTGCGACTGTTTTCTCTGGGAAAGTTAGCGTGGATGTGCGCGCAGTACCCGAGAGCATACTGTAGTCTACATTCCCAAAGGCGATTGATGATCAACACATACAGTATATGTGAAAACATAAAAAATACAAAATAAATCCGGTAGCGACATGAACTGCAAGGAACATATGGCCTCTTGGTCTAAAACAAACAACCTTTATTTACACATACTGTACCGAATAATACATGAACGTGAAATGCTTTCAAATGAAAGACGTTCAATCAATGTTCTTAAGATGTCCCATAACGTAGCCTATCCCCTCTCTTAGGCCTACTAAAGACTTTAATTTGATCATATTTTTATATACAGGCTCAGAATAATATCTTAGATAAGCCTGATATTTAGATATAAAATATAGGTTAAAGATAGGTTGCTTTTTTAAATATAATTTTGATAAATAAGATGGTATTCCTATTTTTCATAGACATGTTTAACTTTCAATACATTCGAGCAATTACTTTTTGATTGCGTTCACAGCCAATAACCAGGGGGAACTCATGCGCAAATACGCATGTGTTCTGCCTGGTGGTTTGGCGACATCTAGAGATGCCACGGGAACATTACAGGGAACCAAAACGTTGAGTTATACAGTACAAAAAAAAAACATACAGAAACGTAGATTTGTCATTCCAATAAGAAAAAGGAAACCATTTAGCTAATCGTTAACACCATGATTCGCCAATAATAGATTGTATTGACAAAATTATTTAGGCTACTGTATTGAAAATGAAGTAGCCTATCCACATCAGAATAGAACAAAATATAAGAATACGCATAGGCTCATGGCATTTACCCTCTTGCCTTAGATTATATTATCCCGTTTATAATCTGCAATTAATTAGATTCCTGGACACTTGATAAAGTAAAGTATGAGAGTGGTTACGTGTGGTCAATGTTACTTCTGTGATAACTGCTGCAATTGCCAGGCTTGTTTCGTTTGTTGTTATTTTTGCAACTCGCTACATACCTTTTAATTTTGTATCCTTCCTAACCGGTATTCGGTAAAGCTTTCCTCTGGTAAAACTACAGGGCGCGCTGTGATTGGTTCAGCCGCCGCGTAGCCACCAGGGCACCAATCAACATGGGCCACGGTAAGACTTCTTCGATCTACTTTTTAGGCGGCGCAGGACTGGTCAGTGTGTGTTGCTAACGAAGCACAGACAGCTTGAAAACATGGGACCGATTTTACTTGGTAAGATATTAACCATATATTAATGGTATATAGCTGAAATCTTACATGTTTTATCAGGGGCTGATGCATTCATCTGCAAATTGCTGCTTGGATTGTTGTACGGTACTGCAACTGCACACACACCAATGACCATTCAGTTAACCAAGGCCTTGTTGAAATAACATCGTGTATATTATAGTCTACAAGTACTTAAATTGACTAAATTGTCTACTGTAAGCCTACAGTATTATCGAAATGTTATACACAGACGTCTGTGTGCTAATGTATTACATTTCTCAAATCGCAATGGAAATGATCGTCTGCTACAGCAAGTAAGTGACCCATATTAATGTTAACATCTCGCTCTAGGTGTGGTGGGTTGCTCGCTACTTCTAACAGTCCAAGGCTTCTACTCGGCTAGTGATGATGTTGTTGAACTTAACCCCTCCAACTTCAACCGGGAAGTGATCCAGAGTGATAGCCTGTGGCTGATTGAGTTCTATGCCCCTTGGTAAGTTTAAGAAAACTCTAGAAATCACCGTAATATAGACTACTTGTAATACAAAACGCAAATAACTGCTTAGAGTAGCCTACATTCGTGAATACACAATTATTGGTTATTTGTAAGCTGTTTTAAATAGTTAGTCTTCTTCATTAAGGAGGTTAAGCAGACAGGGAAAGTCGTGCCCAAATTAAACTAAAGTTTAAACGTTGGTGAAGAATTTGCATTGAGTTTGCATACAGTAGGCCTGCAGTGGAATTGTCTGTGTTTACCACGAGTGCATTAGACACTTTGTTTTGAGAGTAATGATCAATGTATGCATGCAATAAAACAATGCTAGAAGAGGGGATAGGTTCCAAAGCACTGTTAAACCCAAATCTGCCTCATGAGGTTATTCTTTGCGTAGCAATGATTAGCTACATTATTGTGTATTGCATTGTTAATTAAGTGTTTAAACCTATCCATAATTAGTCATTTAGTCTAGTCTAGTCTAGTCTAGCTGCATATAACAATAACTGTACTCTAATCTAATTGTTCCTGAATGAAACTTGAAGTGTCCCTTATGTTTATGACCAAAGGTGTGGCCACTGTCAAAGCCTGACAGCTGACTGGAAGAAAGCCGCTACTGCCCTAAAGGTAAACTGTCACTTTACTGTTAGGCTCTAAACCTTTACAGGGCATTATAAGGGTGTTTATAATATAACACAAATATTAAAACAAAGCATACTGTCTATGGCACAGTATTTATGCTTAGGCCTGTCACTCTAACTATTTTTGTTGGCTGATATATTGTCCCAGAAATAATTGCGATAAAATATATTATTGTCAGAATCATGTAAACAATGTTGTTCCACTATTGTTATGTGACATCAGTTGTTCGTTACGATTGGTTAAACCAATTTTATTGCTTGGCTAAGTATTAAAAATAAATATTGAAGAGATAAAAGCAAATGTTTGCATTTATTCTTCCAAACGTAGTTATGCATTCGTCTTGAGGAACACTTTCACCTGTCACTGTCTGCTGTGTATTTGTGCTACCTGTGAGTAGGCAGACGAGAACATATAAGCAACACAGCACGGCTAACTGTCTTATCTCAGCAACAAGCATGTAAATACAACGGGCAATATTATTGACGCCTGAACATTTATTGAGGTTACGTCCATATGTTGCACAATACGTCGATATAGTCATTATTGTGACAGGCCTATTTGTGCTATAACACAGTATGTGTGTGAATTATTACAAGCATGCAAAATAAGATGATGTGTCATAGCTACTCAGAATGCCCGTGGTCGTGTCCCATGTTACCAGAGAGTCTTGTCGGGGTCGACAATAGGATTAAATCTCAGTGTTCATGGTGCTACTGTTTCTTCTGTCGATAGAGCAGTGTCGGCACTTGATGACACTTGGTTATAGTGTTTTGATAGCTGTTAACTAGACCAGATGTCTGCAGACTCACAACTCAGAACTCCCATATGATACGTAGATAATTAATGTGATGTATTCTGCCCTCTAAATATTCTATTTTCACCTTGGTTGGTATTTATACGTGCAATAAATAGTAGTAGTAATAATAATAATAATAATCACATTAAAACAATACTTGCTAGCATTATTTAACCAAAGGCTGGAGCTGTTGAACATAATAATGTTCTAAATTGATTTATCACATTTCTTCTGAATCGTTTCAGTCATTGAGGAATCATCCCTTGTTGCAAACGTATTACCTTAGTTACAAGCTCTCAAAGAGGGAGGGAAGGTTTAGGCTAGGTGGAGGCTAGTTAACGCCTCATCTACTGCTATTCTTGCAGTGATACATCTCCTGAGCACACACTGAAGCCTAACAGCCAGCCCTCTCTCTCTATCAACCATGGAGGTATAGATTATAGACGTAGATTTGTATATCAGACCCTTGAATGAACTGAGCGTGGGACTCTGACCTGCTGACGGAGTAGACAGGGACCGAATCCTAACTTCCTGCTGACCTTGTCAGGGCATCGTCAAGGTCGGAGCTGTGGATGCGGACCAGCACAAGTCCCTAGGGGGCCAGTATGGAGTCAAAGGTTTTCCCACCATCAAGGTCTTCGGAGCCAATAAGAACAAGCCAGAGGACTACCAAGGTGCCTTTGTGCTATTTGAAATTGGCTTTGCCACCAGTGCATTGCCCCCCGTTGAACCCCTTACTCTAAAATCTGTTGCTTTATTCAAACTTTTATTCTAGATTTTTATATTGTGTGTACGAATTGCTAAATCAATAAGGTTAAAAAGGTACACTCCTTATTATCTTATATAACCTACATGTCCTTGAATTACACCCAGACACCCTGATGTCTATGCCGGGTGATTGAAACACTGTTTATGGACCGATAAGCATGCAGGACTTTTTGAAATCTTATATTCCCTCACATGGGTAATGCCAGGCATATATCGAGGAGCATCTCTGCTTAACTTTGTAAAAACACTGGAGCCTTTTAATATTCGGATATGTATTTCTTTTTATGGTTTGAATTAGTTGTAATGGCATTTTTCTGAAACAAATGCATTTCCTCTCCCCATAAGGAGGACGCACTAGCCAGGCTATTGTTGACGGAGCGCTGAGTGCTCTGCGCTCCCTGGTTAAGGACAGGATGAGTGGACGCTCTGGAGGTTCTGACCACAGCAGGCAGGTAAGGCACTACAGGATTTCCAGGCACTCAAGGTATGTAATTAAATATGTACAGGCCTTTAAATGAATGGACCTTTTTAATGAGTTTTTTTATTTTATTTATTTTGTTGGCCAGGCACACAATCATGTTTTTTTTTTTGCCGCTAACACCTTCTTAAGACACTAAGGACCCAACGTAGTCCGGGTTAGCTAGGTGGTATTAGCTAAACGAACAACCCTCTTTATGAGTTTAATGTTAATGTTCTTTCAGAGCGGCGGCAGTTCTGGCAGCAAGAATGATGTTGTGGAGCTCACCGATGACAACTTTGACAAGATAGTGTTAGCCAGTGACGATGTGTGGTTGGTGGAATTCTTTGCCCCCTGGTGTGGACACTGCAAGAAGTGAGTTAGTTTACTGTAGTGAGTCATCCTGCGCACACCATAGAACTATGTCATTGCTAACGGTGTTTCAGTATTCTGAGATGACTACAACGCAGCATTGCATTTATAAAATATTAAATAATTCACATTATATTTGTTAAAAGTATTATAATACTTTAACTTAAAAACTTTTTTACAGATTTCTTTTATTTATTTATTTATTACTGTTTTAAAGCATTTAAAACCATATATTTAACAAGTCTGCAACAATGTCATTGCCATCAGCCTGGAGCCGGAGTGGGCAGCTGCAGCCTCTTCTGTCAAGGAGCAGACCAAGGGTAAAGTCCACCTGGGGGCTGTGGATGCTACTGTACACCAGGGGCTAGCCAGCCGCTATGGGGTAAGAACACCAGCCGTACTCCCCTGTACACACACACGGCTTTGTATATGGCTTTAGTGAAAACATGTATTGATTAATCACTGCTGTGGTCTAGTGTAGAAAATATACAGCCACGGAAAGAATTAAGACACCACTGCCACTCTGATTTTTGCTATTTATAAATGTTTATATTTTTAAATTTATACTATTTTTATGCATTTACAGTATATTTCTATTATTTAATTCTAAACTGTGCAATGGTCTCAATTTATTTCCGCGACTGTCTCTTCTGCTCTTGGGTTTTTCACCTTGGGTACAGGCAGGGATTTAAGACGTAATTCCAGTCCGCACAGTACAATATGCAGAACCTGACTGTTGTTCAGGCATGTCTAGTGTTCTGTTGAAACGATTCTGGACCAGCCTGATTCTGAGGGGATATTCGTGTGTGTAGGTCCGTGGATTCCCCACCATCAAGGTCTTCCGCAAGGGAGAGGAGCCTGAAGATTACCAAGGTGGCCGGACGCGCGCTGATATCATCGCCAGAGCTTTGGACCTGTTCTCTGACAACGCTCCTCCTCCAGAAATCCTGGAGGTTAGTGTGACTGTGTGTGTGAGTGGGCATGTGAATAAGATGATCTTGGTATCTTGGCAATGTTTGCATTGTTTGTCAGTGGTCAGATTTAAATATTGCAGTGATGCTAAGCAGGCACATTTCTGTTTATTCCCTGCCGTGGCCTTCGTGTTAATCCTCTTGTATTTGGGGAAACATTCTTTAAATGTCAAATGAATGCATGTACTGTACATGTTTCTGTCTCAGATCGTTAATAAGGATGTCTTCATGAAGACTTGTGAGGACTCTCAGCTGTGTGTGATCGCTGTACTTCCACACATCCTGGACACAGGTCAGACTAAAGGCCATGGTATACTTCAGCAACTGTTAACGTGGTGTGTTCGCAGAGGCAGAGTGGCGGGTGTCAGAGCCCCACATCTGACTTTAGCCAAACAGAACTAAATGGAAATATGATATACCCTGATTCATATACTCGATGCTACAATAGGTCAACAATCACAGTTGTAGTGTCTTTGGGACATGTTTACTCTAGCTAATAGCTATGCTAAAGTAAATGTAATGAAGTGCAAAAATAATTATTTTACCCAAGCTTAAATGTATTGAAATTTAAAAAAAACCTTTTGTCCCTTGAGAATGCGTTTTGAACGATTCAAACTAAATCCGATATAACAAAAGAAGTTGCCACAGCAGACAGTAAATGCACATACTTTGAAGGCAGGGTTAGTCATTTTTGAGAACGCTTGCAAATAATATTCGTTCCCGCCGTCACTCCACATATTGAAATACATACTGATGCAAAGCGTAGTACTACGGCTTTGTTTGTTTTTCGCCAATTTGTTTATATTCACGCCGCCAGGGCTGTGTAGAAGTATCAAATAATTTTTTCAACACGCACAGAGGACGGTGAAATAGCGAAATGCGAGGAGAATTTTGGTGTATTTGACAAAACGTGTATTATCTTCCAAATTAGCTTGCAATAGCTGACTATACCTTCTACATAATATCTCTACATTGGATGGCCATAAAGCTGTTGTGTTTGTGGTAGGCTCGGCCCTTAATCTGTGTATCGCCTCCTTAACAGGTGCAGCAGGCAGGAACGGCTACGTGGAGGTGATGATAAAGATGGCTGAGAAGTACAAGAAGAAGATGTGGGGGTGAGAGTAACCGATCAGACATTATGCCAGAGACTAAAAAAAACACCACAAAATGCCACAGAGTGAATCATGGAATAGAATGGCAAGTAATCTTCAGGATGTCGTTTCTGCCCACGTTTCTTTATCTCAGATGGCTGTGGACCGAAGCTGGAGCTCAGATGGACCTGGAGTCCTCTCTGGGTATAGGTGGGTTTGGATACCCTGCAATGGCTGCCATCAATGCCCGGAAGATGAAGTTTGCGCTGCTCAGGGGCTCCTTCAGTGAGACCGGCATTCACGAGTTCCTCAGGTAGAGGGCGCCATCGTCACACTGTCTGTCTTTTTAATGCTGTCATTGCCTAAGGGTGCAATGGCCAGGTTTATGCAACTACTGTACGTTCTGTGTTTCGTAGGGATTTGTCTGTGGGCCGTGGCTCTACCGCTACAGTCGGAGGTGGGGCCCTGCCAAAGATTAACACTGTAGATCCCTGGGATGGGAAAGATGGAGAGGTAAGAGGCTGGGTGCCAAGGTGGCCTGGCATAGAGCAACTGTCTAATAAATATAATCTCTATTTTTAAGCCCAGCAGAGAGGACAAACAGGGGTCACAGGCAGCATGTTAATACAAGATTTCCAGTAAACGCTAAGACAAAATAACAAATTGTGGTACAGATATAATTTGCTTGAACTTTCCCCCTAATATAGTAATTATCAAGGCAATGCGAGTGTGTACTTTACCTCACTAGATGTTTTATACATTTTAGTTTTCTTTATATACGCACCCCACCCCAATCTGTTTTGTTGTCTTGGTTATCAACAGCTTCCTGTAGAAGATGATTATGACCTCAGCGACGTGGACCTAGATGACCTGGAGAAGGACGAGTTGTGAGCCCACACGATGCGGGGTCCGAGTCTGGTTCAATCCGGCTCGATCTGGTCTGGCCCCGCCTCCCTTCTCCTGTGGACGAACGGGAGGCGGGGCGACTCGGTTACTGAAATTCTCCAGAAGAGGCTCGCCAAGACACCTGCAGCTTCTCACACCATGTATGTCGACAGAGGGACTGGGTGGGGGGTGCCCTTGCAGTGAACTCCCTTGCAGTGAACGCTGAGCACTACATGACTGTGTAATTATATAAGCCCCGCCCTTTTTAGGAGAGGAGTGAGAAGTCGCTCGACTGTTTTGTTTTCTCCTTTTCAGCCGTTGCTCCTTTTTAGCCACCCATAAACACCTATCTTTTCAAAAGATTGTGACACTGTCCGTAAAACTTCAATGTACAACCTAATGTGACTTTTTGTTTTTAATAATTAATCATTTTGTTTGGTGAAAATGTTGGCTGTATTGGCTTTTTTTCAGAACATGCAAGGAGGTGTGGGAGGGTGTTACTGTGGGACATCTTGTGTAGATTTTTCTTACACGACTTTATTTCAATTTTGTGAAAACAAAGTGACATTTTTGTTACAAAAAAATTAAAAAGAAATAAAACAACCACTGTCTCAATGTAAACTGTGTTACAATATATAAAATGCACAGGCCACCAAGCGCATGCAATACTGCTCATAATGAGTAACAACTTTCAATTAGGATTACAGTACATACAGTGTATAACTGCAAATTGTCAATACAATATGCAGTGCACACCTTTTTGCAACAAAACCATCAATCAACACTAATACTACAGCATTACTTCACGTAATGTTGGTTTAGTAAATGACTTTTCATTGTAACATAGTCATAATACCTGGAAATGTATATATTCTCACCGTTAAGAGTTTACCATATGGCACTTCACTGAAGCAAGGCAATTGAAATATTTAAAGGCAAATACATTTTCAATAAATGTATGTAAACAGAACATCTTAAGTTGACCGAATTGATTGAATTGGAAAAGGAAGTCACATAAATGCAATATAGATAACTATTGTGTAATGTAAACGTTAAAACATGTAACAACATGAAAATAGCATATGAAAAGCATGCACTTGTGATTTGTTTTTAATAAAATGGTTAGAATTAGGTGCATGCGTGTCTATGTATGGACAGACTAGTAATTTTCTTTTTTTGTGATTACTGTACAGTAGCATAGTTTCAACTGCCTGTTTGTGTGTGTGTGTGTGTGTGTGTGTGTGTACACATAGTGTCCTCAGAACTGACGGGAGGTTCCCTGGTCTGATTGTAGTAGCCTGACAATTGACGGGTCACTTTTGGCACCTTTGATGAACTCTTCCAGAGACAGCCTTCCTGTAAAAACAAACCCAAAAGAACAGTTAACAACACTATTTTACGTGTAGGTGGCGATGTTGATGATTTGTTTTAGTGTTGGGCTATAAATACAGTAGCACAATATGTAGGCTTATCTTATTCAAAATAATTTACAACATAATGTCATTGTTTTTAATGCAGTTAACATATTGTATGTAATTGGGTGCCATACATGGAGCTCCTTTAATATTGTTCTTGAACCATAATAATTTGATATACATTCAGCAACGTAATAACTACAATGTTCCCGAGTCCTGACCATGCTGAAATAAACATTGCAGACAAAGGACAAACGGCAGGTTAAGCCTCTGTGTAGCTGTAGCTTTTTAATTGTATTAATGTTGTTACAGATGCTAGCTACATTATTCTCCCATTCCACCCACCTGTTCCTCCCCCGTCTCTCTCGCCTCTATCTCTCCTATCACTTTCCATACTGCCCAGAGAGGTTTTATAACAAAGCACGTGGTAGTCGATCCTGATTTTCTTTTTCCTTTATTTGTATTTGTGCTCTTGTTATCGCGTTGCCAATACCTTTGCCACCACCACAATATTTATTTTCACTCAAAATAGATATTCAGTAGGCTAGTGTTAAAATAGTTACATAAAGGCTGCAGTGACTAATAAGAGATATGGAGGCATTGAAGATTTGCACAAATATTCTTATGTGATCTTAATTTACTCAAATTTATCTAAACCCTTAACTATAACCTAGGGGAATTCCACACACATACATACAGTATGTTTGGTCTGTTTGAAAAGTGTAAGGGAAGATATCATATCTTCAATTTTAACCAGGTTAAAATTGAATTTTTCTTTTGTATTTGGTAGAAGACATCTGTCAAAAGTATGTCATGGTGACATGATTTCAACATATTCCAGTTTTAAATATTCAATTTAGTGGATGGGGGTGAAGGGGGGGTCAGTATCAACAGTAAATAAGCTTTAAATGTACAATTGTACTGTATATATTTACATATTTGTACAGTACAGATATGTAAATATTTACCGTCTTAGAATCTGAAACTAAACACCAATGGCACTGGCAGAATCTGACGTTCATATGAAACGACTAGATTTCGAACACGGTTCTATTTTCTTGAGCGTCAAATCCATAAAAAGTCATTGAATCTGCAGATTTTATAGGTCCTCCTTCAATGTGGCTTTACGTTTTGAACAAAATAAAAATGCTTTCGAATGTCAACGCCAGTGGCCTTTTTAAGATTCTCAAAAATATAACTGCATTCATTAATCTACAAAGGAATTAACCAATATAATGTATGTTGGAAATAAGATTTCTGATATTTGAACTGAACATATAAACAAATACATTTCTCCCTTCAGTACACCATTAGAAGCTCAGCCGGCCAAATAGGACATTTGTGTTTCAGTGTTAACAGTGCCATGGCTGTGTGGAAACCCCAGATTATTTGACAGTGTGCTCACAGAATGGACAGCTCATGAACTGTAAGGAGATATTCATGAATTTTACTAATGTGAATTGGATGACAATGACTTACCCAACTTTTAATAGCAGTTGTTTCCAGAAACATCATGACATTGACTTTTTAGCAAAAAAACAAACAAAAACAGACTCAAATCTCTACCATCATGTATTGTTCTCAAAATTCCCAGGTTCACAAACACACCCTTCGATGGATGCTAGTGTGCTTATGAAAAATGTATGATTCCACGAATGGAGGGCCAGAGCTTAAAGCAAATCATTTTGAAAATCCTCTCAAAAGTTACATCTCGAGAATACACAATATCAGGTACACAAATGAAAACAACTTATTAATAGTTAATTGTGGAATTCCCCTTTAAGTTCTGCTTTGAACAGAGGCCGTGTGATTTTGTCGATGATTTGGTTAGGTGACAAAATAATAATGTAGTAAAATGACCCAGGTGCATGCAGTAGAAAACTGACCATATATTATCTAACAACAGTCTCACCATCGTTGTCGATGTCCATCTGTCTGAAGATCTTATCAGTTCGCTTCTCTGGTGTTGATTCATCTTCAGGCATCTTCATCACTGATGAAACCATTTTGTATATTGCCTGATAAGGATGGTTAAGACAATCTAGATACAGTAAATGGGAATAGAGTATGTGCAGTACATAGTGCTGGGACTATGGATAACTGTTTAGAATGAAATGGAGCTCTATTTGTCTTCTAACTTACAGATGAAAATATCTGTGTAAAGAATATTGCCTACTCTGCACACACTGCACCTTATCAAAAAGATGCTTTAGTAAGCTTCCGGAGAAAGCATAACTGAAGCAGTTACATTTTAACAGGGGTACTGTATTTCTACACATTAGTTTGTATGTATGAACACAACAAATTGAGCCAATATTGATAATGCCTGGAGGCTGCTTGGTACACCATACTAAAAGAGTAAATAAAGTCACAATGGAAAAACAAAGAGAGCAACCTTTCATTCCATATTGGAAAGTGAAACTATTAACATAACCTTTAAGACAAAAACATATAATATTCAAATACAAAACAAACAAATATGTTAATAAAAATAAAAATGTTCTATATAATTCTCTTATTTAGTACATATCATATTTCTCATAATACACTTAACAGACTGTATGATGGTATGGCAAGTTTTCTAATGGTTCTCTTCAAATCTCATAGCAACTATAAACCAGAGAAACGACTTTACAGTATTTTCACTTTTCTTTGCACTTCACAAGATTTGTAGGCTGTATTACATAATTGCTGCTCTATTTCTGACCTGCGTTGCATAATTATCTCTTTAGAGACACAAGAATGCCAAGCTTT
This sequence comes from Amblyopsis hoosieri, assembly GCA_027564755.1. NCBI lineage: Eukaryota > Metazoa > Chordata > Actinopteri > Percopsiformes > Amblyopsidae > Amblyopsis > Amblyopsis hoosieri. Next base: position 40,271 of record JAODUE010026171.1, read on the forward strand.
CAAAGAGGTACCAAGCCTGTGAAAATGCTGATGATAAGACATGCATCACTTACCCTAAGGTAAAAATACAAATATGTCCCCTTACCTGGACGATCTCCAGCATCTCTGCTCGGCTGATGTAGCCGTTTCCGTCCAGGTCATACATGCTGAAGGCCCATCGGAGCTTCTGCTCCAGACCCCCGCGGGACGTCACGCTCAAGGCGATGATGAATTCCCGGAAGTCGATGGTGGCGTCGCTGTTGGTGTCGAACGTGCGGAAGACGTGCTCGGCGAACTTGGAGGCGTCGCCGTACGGGAAGAAGTTGGCGTAGATCTTCTTGAACTCCTCCACGGTGAGGTGGCCAGTGGGACAGTCCTTGAGGAAGCCGCGGTACCACTCCTGCAGCTCGTGGTCAGAGAACTCCGTGTTCTCCCTGAGGTCATTCAGGACCTCTGGTCTCAGCTTGCTGTTCTGTTTCCCCATGGCACAGACAGGCAGACAGACAGACAGACAGACAGACAGACAGACAGACAGACAGGCAGACGTCGACTTGGTAGTCTTTGCCACTCAATACTGTCCTCCCCACAGGCCTCAACTGTCTCCCTCTGCTCCTGTGGGGGAAGGATGGGCGGGGGAGAAGTAACTCTAATTACCATCCCTGTGTGAATTACATAAATGATTCATGGGTTCAATAAATCCTCTCCGTCTGTGTGTTAGAATATACCCCCGTGCTAAACGCTTATCGCGGAGAGCAAAGTGGTGATTCAGCTGAAGGGAACTCATAAACCTGGACAGCTGAGACTGTGTCTATGAAGAGAAGACAGATAAGCTTACAGCGGATGTGCTGTGAGCTTCTCTCTCAGAGGGGGGATGAGAACTGGTCTCCGTGGATACAGCACGGTGATCATTTATTGACTGTTCGCTGCATGGTGGTGGAACTGTCTTGGGGCATTGTAAGTCTCAATAAAGCCACTTTCAGAAAGGGCAGGGCTTGTTACCGCGTCACCTTGTTTGATCAGTAACATGGCAAATATCAGGCCAGAATTTTTAAAGCACCAAAGAACTTCTGTTAAATCCCAGACCACACACAGTAGTATGTTCACATACTCACAATTATGCATGCAGGCTTGCAATATGTCTAATATTAACAAGAAAAACATTTACTTCCATTGACTGCCAATGTTTCTCAAAAACGAACAAATATGTACATGGTGTGTACAAAGCTGTTCCGCGTCTAATGGGAGTATGTTTCAGCTGTTTGGAAAGTCAAAATGTTAATGTCATCAAATGTATTTCCATTTTGGAAAACAAATATATTCAATTAAAAAAGGGTCAAGGGTTTAACCAGCAAGATACATTTGTACACTTGTACTGAACAGTAATAATAATAACTGCGCATTGGGTAATTATTGTAATTATTATTATATAAGCCTATTATTGTTTAATAATGCAAAGGTGGAATATTTGTTAAGGACAGCGTGCTAACACAGAGTACATTTGCATCAGTTTCCATGGCAATATTTTGAAATATTATGTTTATTCGTGGTTGCAGAGATAATGTTCATTCGTTGATGTTCATGCGTGTCAACATCTCCTGAAGAAGACGGTAGCCAGGGTATGAACCATTAGACTCAATATTTTCTGAGGCCATCATGTGGCGGTTGCTAAGGCAAAAAAGACTATGCCAATATGTGCGTGTGTCCGTGCACACATCTACGCACACAAGAAGACAGCAAAGAGCACAGCGAGTGAAGGTAAAGACCAAACATAGTACATACCATACATTAGGCTGAGAGATATAGCAAACACTGCTCCTTTGTTTAGAGTACCTCGTCATTATAATCGTAAAAGAAAATCCACCCTGACCTCAGACATTCATAACAATGCTGGTATACTCTATATAGGTTTGTGTGGTGGGACAGAAACATTAGTGGGGGCAGGGGGGTGAGAATAGAGAGAAATTGCCATGGTAAAAGCAAAGTATGAGCTGTGGCAAACATCTTTTCACATCTTTAGCGGAAAGACAGTGAGAGGAAATTAGTTATTTCAAACAATATTGCCTCCCTATTGTTTTAGTTTCAACTCATATGTTCCCTGTGCACTGCTGTTATTGGCAGGAGAATAATTCTGTCAGACAGGACAAAGGGATGCTGCATAAATTGTACAGGTATTTTATGCGCACAGACCAGTCATTAGGCAAGAGGCGCATGTAATTTCCTGCAGTTTCAATGAAATGTGATTCGCAGAACACTAAGAGGAGATGAGGGAAAGGGCAGGCATGTTAAAGCCATCTTTAACATGCAGCAGCGTCTTTTTGGCTAATGGCCAGGAATAAGAGTCTCTTATCCATTCAGGCACAACTGCACTGACCACACCCCTTCCGACCTAACATAAAACAGGATAAGGAAGTGTGTCTCCTCAGAGCTTCCATGACGTGGTGTACTATTCCAGGGATATTATAGCGTTCAGCCTGAGGTGGACCAGACATAAATATGGGTGTTGCTACTGTATGTATTCCCCATACGCACTAACCCACATGAAAACCCAAAGATTCCATTCTGCAGGATTGAAAAGCACAGCCTTCATTTTGTACAGAACCTCTAAAGATAGTTTGGCTCCAAATACACACTGCTTACACAAAAAGCGCTTGTTATTGTGCTTTATGAGCACAGTAGGCAATAACATGGGAACGTGTTAAAATCTAGGTTGTCTATAACTGAGGAGAATGCATTTCCATTTCACATTTTACTCTCATGATGCCAATTGACCCGTTCATAGAGGTTTCATAGAAATGGAATATGCCTATTATTTACGTCCATTTCATCCAGGTATTCTGCACTGGTTTATATTGAAAGGACCTATCAGCTATATCTGTGTTTTACCTTATGAAGTGTCCATAGGATATAGTATAAAATGAATATTTCAAATGCATCCATTATGTTTCTATACTATATATATGCTATATACACTATACAGTATACTATATACTATATATATACTATATTAGGAGCAAACAGGGAATACATATAATATGACGCTAAGTATAATTTTCTAAATTACTATGATACAAAAATAAATCTTATTCTATTCTTGTGTTACTGAGGAACTTTGCTTTCATATACCATGAGAGAGAGAAATAAGATAACCTAACCAGATCACCACATTACAAAGGTTTTTTTTTTGGAGCCTTAAAAATAAGACCTTTTTAATCTGACACATTTGAATAGATTTCTAAATCCTGCCATTCCATTTGTTGCCTATTGCTGGGAGCACCTTGTGTTGCCCCCCCACCCCCCCAAAATATAAATGTATCACTGTTTTACTTCCCTGGGGAGGTTGTGATGGAGGCACCCTATTATGCATGTACACATATACAATAAATCATATCATCAGAGCTACCAGTGTATTACCAATATGTCATTCAACCCTGAACAATTATAAATACCAGGAACGTCCTGGCTTTGTAAATTGTCACCGTAGATTGATAGTTTGTGGGTTTCCATGCGAGTGCATGATAAAAACAATCAAATAGCAGTTATCACGTTTACATGGTTTATATATATATGTGTGTCTCTGTGGCTGTGTCTGTTTATCATACACTTGTGGCTGTGTGTAAGCGAGTTCCTTCCCTTACAGAGGGATGCATTTCCTCCAGTGATAGCCATATAAAGTTGGATTGAGCTCAGGGTTCGAGTGGCGCTTGACAATTCCACATTCCACTTTTAGTGTGTTTGCAGTTCCCCTCAATCAGATTAACAGTCTCTCCCTGGCTGCTGTGCCACTATAAACCTCCCCCGCCACCCCCCACATCCATAGCCTAAGCTGCACGCTATACTTTTCCTTTCTTTCCAATGGGCTTCGTGGATAATGAGACCATTTCACACAGGCTATGCAGCCTACCCCCAAGGCATAACGGGGCTCCTGTAAAAGCCTGTATGAAGGCTTCATTATTATTCCACAGAAAGGAAGAATGATACATAGTAGATATACAGTACATGTTATACAAAAATAAAACTGAAATTGGTCGGTCACAGAGGGAAATGGTACAAAACATATAGTGTGGGTGTGTGCGTGCGCACACTTGTTTAGAGAGATAGATACAGCTAAATGCTTAAAATTCCTTAAACAATTATTCTCAGCAATACATTCATCTCTGGGTCATTGAGCACTGGGAACAGCAGCACTTGTTAGAAATTATGTTAGACAGGCTTTGGTACAGCCATGACTAGAAATGGAAGAAACCCTCCAATGTACACAAACAAGCATTTGGGCATTTGACAATCAGATAATCACAATGAAAGTAAGTGTACCATGTTAACCATTTGGATAATTCACAGTATATCCCCCAGAATATAACTGCCATCACATCTTACTTAATGTTGTACCGAAGGGTCTTGCTAAATGTTTCCCATTGTCAACTCCACATAAACACCACTGAGAAAATATTATTCTTGCTGTCTGTATTATGCTTACAGTGATAGGAATGCAAAGAGAATTAGCTGATAAGCTTTGGTTCACAGAGTGAAAGTAGCTTGTTTCATTTGTCATGTTTACGACGTCCAGAACACCCTGAGTGGAATGTTGAAGAAGAAGCTGTTTCCAGTCATTCTTGCTCTCCCTATTGCTTCATATTGCATTGTATCAGAGCTGAGTCCCCTGACACACCAGTAGTCAAGGCAACAGGATAGCTGTGCTATGGCTTATGAAAGATGGGCAGAGTAACAATATGGGGCATATACAGGGCAAACGGGCTATGTGAAGACTATTTTATCAGATATAAATATACAGTAGGTTCAACGATATATCCAGTTTGGTCAGTTTAATCCAGTATGTAGCATACTACTCTATAATCATTTACTTCAAATCTAGTTATTAGCCTATAGGTTATGAAGAAAAATATGAGTTGACCTACCTGTTTTCTCACTTAAATACACTGCCTTCAAAAATAATTTATTATAATATTTATTCTTCAGTTGGTCACTTTGTATTGGCAACAATTGTGTTGTATAGGCTACTTGGTTAAATGTAAGATGCTGTAGGATTTGAGAGTTTCATCTATAGATAAAACAAAATATTAACGAGAGCATGATTATAAAAATCAACAAAAACACTGTGCTTCCTCTTTTCCTTCCATGGAAAACTTACTAGCAGCACTGCAAACTGTCCTGTTGTAGCTGTGCCTTCATTTGTGTGATTGACAGGCAAGGTATGTAAGATTGACCAATAAGGAAGGCCCTGACAGGTCAGAATTTGGGGCCCCGTTATACTGTAAACCTAATTGACTTAAGAACTAGTGGGTATCAACCAGAGTCTCACAGAGCAATTCACTCACTGATAGCTGACTGACATATATGGCATTTTAAAGAAATAACACAGTGCAGCACATTTGAAGGTCTAGTAGGCTATGGCATCTTATAGGATTTTTGACTGTTCAAAATATGTCAAGACCGTTAGGATGGGATGGGATATCCCAAGTGGTATTATGACCACACCTATTATGGACCATACAATATTGTGTTTTGATGCTGACTACACATCAAACGTTACTGGCTACAACAATAACCTGTTGTTTATTTGGAAAGGAATTGTCCCGAACAATTTACCGTCTACAACTAACAGCCTAATTAGGCAGGCATTAAATGTTACATGTACATAGCCTATAGTTTAAATGTGATGAAGCCGTTTTAGCTGTTGCTCTTCGTGAAAACTTACCTAATAAAGACCAAGGAACTGCTGTATTTTCCGGTTTCGTAATGCTCTTTTCATAAGCCCTCTACGTGGTATAACCGTTACGGTACCGTATCGTAGTCTATTCCTAACACTTACGGTACTGTAAGCTACTTATAAAAAGTCGTGTATTGCAACACAAGAAAAACATGTAGCGTGTGGTGAATAGCCTCTTCATCAGTTGCTATTTTTTGTTAATCCATCAAATTTGCAGTGCAAAAACTTTTTCCTTTCAAAGATAAGCCTGTTTGTAGTTTGAGTTGCCTATAATTTTGGTTACGATGTGGAACGGACCTAGGTTTTCATTGGATTCGCCTAAATTACAATCTTGGGGGAACCACTGTCACATGAAAGACTATAAGTGTACTGTAGAAAGAGATTAACATACTGTATCTAGTTTATAGTAAAAGCATATAGATTTATAATAACAAAAATATACATTTGACATGTTAAGGGTTGTATAATGTAACTATGTATAGCTATGGATTAACAGTGTCCTCCCTCCGACTAGAATAGAACATTCCACTGTTGCTCAGAAATACCAGTTTATTCCATTCTCCTTGTAGTAACTGTGTGAGCAGCGCCCAATGGATAACATAAAAATGTTGCCAGGTCAAGCCAGAGCTGAAGGATTATGTAGAAGAAAACAATTATAATGAGTAAAACCATGAACAGCACTGAGAAAGCAAGATTGCAAATTATAATAACAAATAACAAATAACAATTTTTCATTTTATTATGAACAGGATTTAACATGAACATTATTTACCAATTACCATTATGAGAAAATTGAATATTAGGCCTACATATTAATATGGGGAGATAGGTGACTGCAAACATGCAGACAGAAACTATATATAGGCCAAAACGTTAATAAACATATATCTATATCTATCTATATATA